>FLMG01000211.1:0-64006 GCA_900088475.1 Hyphochytrium catenoides | reverse complement strand
CTTTAAAAAAGGTAGCGCGCACTTCCCCGCTGTTGTCCAGAAGATCAATGCTGAACAGCTTGCCTTCTCCCCGCGCATTTGACCAACGGCGAATCTCAGACTTGGCCGTTAGCCTTGCCTTAATAGTCCATCGGTTTTGATAGGGGTTGAGCATCTTGATGGTAGCCACTCGTGGGGCGTCGCCGTCGTCTCGGACAACAGGGGCGGCCCGATTTTGCATGTATGGGTTGGACTGGGAGCCAAATGATCGCGTTAGTCCCCTTCCTCGGGGTTGCTAAATAGGGGAAGGGTAATGAAGGGAACGCGGTGAGTGACAAGGTTACCTGCTGGTAACCTCCATAGGCAGAAGAGCCTGTTGATTGCTGCGGTGCCCTGTAGGGTTCCCTTTGGCCCACATTCGCATTAGTTTGGCCATAGCTAGACGCTCCAGTCGTCTGCCCATAAGCTGGACGCGTATTCGACTGTCCATAGCTCGGTGTTGGGTTGTTTGGCTGCCCGTAGGTTTGTGAAGTAGTCTGAGGCTGTGCATAAGTCCGCTGTTGAGGTTGCATGGGCGGGGCTGCTGTTTGAGCTGGACGTGCAGCTCCTCCGCTCTCAAACATCTGAGGGTTCCCAATCTTATGGCCTGCGTCTTGGACAAGTACTTCAAGATGAAGCACTATCACTATCCTGAAGGGTAGGCAACTCACAATGAGATAAAGGTAATATCCGTTGTAGCATCAGCTTCTCTTACTTTCGTCCTTGGATTTCATTGCAGACAAATTCCTCAAGTCGTATGACAGAATTCACGCCCATCTTTTGGCTGACTATGAGCTGAAGCAGATAGCTTTAGTATCAGAGATTATTCGCCGGAGGAGCAGACCCTTACATTGTGAAGCTGTGTGGCCAGCATCGCCTGGCAAAAGTGCGATCCATCGGAGATTACTAGCCTAGGTTTGGTAACTATTAGCCTCTTCATAGCATTCAGGGAACTCTTCAGACTTACTTGTATCTCTCCTGTTGAATGTTAGGAATGCGCTTCGCCTCGAGAATCTATTGCGGACAGACCATCAGCAGCAGCGATAGCCATGGCACGAAGCTGACACTATACCTGAACGACTGGGTGAAAGTCCGTTCTGCCGCTTAGAATAGCTGCAATCGAGCTGGGAGACAAAGCGGTCATGGTTACGATGTGATCGTCGGAAGTAGGCAAGATTTGCTCTAGACTGTTAGCTCGGAAGACTCTATCTGCGATTTGTCTGAAGCTTCTCAGTTGTAAGCCCAGGAGTAAGAGTTCTGCTTCTGTCTCCAGTTTTCAGTTCCATTTTGGCGGGAGTGTCGCACTTGGTCAATGCTTTGGCGCGAAACATGACGGCCTTCTAAAATTCAAACCACATTCTTCCAAATATTATAGTCATATATTCTGAAGAATGCAGCTTTAATTGAATCAATCTGTAATGCGAGTGGTACCTCGTACAGCCTGGGTGTACAGGAGTACATACTGGTACGAACAGGGGTACTGTATGGGGAGAAGGGAGAAGGAGACTCTGTTTCTATGACTGTTCGTAGGGTCCTTTAGTTCCTACAGTTATTAGTAGTGCCTCAAGTGCAGTGTATCTTCTGAATCCAGAACAACAGCGACCTATAAAAGTCGCATTACGTCAATTACAAAAGAAGGCTATAGTAGAAGTCAATAAGTATATTACTGAATAAAAAACCTTTACCTCTATAGTTGGGAGCCAGGAGGAGACATCCAGCGTTCATCGCCGCCGACTAGTCATTGGGTAGGTCTCCTTTAGCTATTTGACCTGGAAGATCTCAGTCAGTACACCCAAAGGTGTCAGTTATTCTTGTTGCAGATGAAGACGTGAGCTTCAGAACTTGAACCTTGAGCTTCACAGTGCTTCAACCCAACCCAACTCCTGAAGGAATCGCCCAACGTGCCAATCAAGCTCTTACCACTGGGAACCATGCTGATGATTCATCAGGCGCGGCAGCGCCTTGCTATGCGGATACCATATCGACAACTCGCTACGCTGTAAGTGTAGCTGTCTTCGTTGAAGTTGTAATGATGACTCCTCATCCTAATACTGTAGGCCAAACTATAAGGATCTGCGTTATGGCAATCCACTGAATCTTCCAAGGCTTCCCATTCCTGAACTGGACCAAACCCTAAGTCTTTACCTGTCTTCTATCAAGCCTCTGGTCTCGGATAATAAATTTGCCGAACACGAGAAGCTCGTTCGCGACTTTCAGAAGACAGATGGACCGAAACTCCATGAGCAGGTATCGACCCATTAATCGGAGTTCTTCTTTCTCTAGTCTAAACTATTCCATAGCTGGTGGCAAGAACCAAAAAGCAGGAGGCCAATGGCGGCTACCCCTACAGTTACATTGAAGAGGACTGGGACGCAATGTATCTGGCTGGCCGCTACAGCATCCCTATCAATAGCAATCCTGGATATGGCCTTATTGACGAGGAAAACAGCGGATGGATGGACCAAGCTTTAAGAGCTGCCAAGTTTGTCGGTTCATGCGTCAACTGGTCCAGAAAAGTAAAATCCAGTGCGCTCGAACCAGACAAGGGACCACAAGACATGTCCCAATATCCCCTGCAATTTGGTGGTGGTCGTATAGCACGGAAGGACCGAGACATCGTAACCCTGTTCGAGGATTCGAGGCATATTGTTGTTATCCGTGGTCCGTACTTTTACAAAGTCGAGGTCCTTGGCACCGATGGTAGTCAGATTTCAGAGAATGAGCTGACCGCAAGCCTGCAGTCCATAATCAATGCCCCAAAGGTAGACCTAGCCAAAGCTCCTGCGTCTGTACTGTCTCTCAAGCGTTGATGTTTGCAGGGTAAAGGGCCGTATCTTGGCGTTCTGACGACTCAGGAACGTAATGAATGGGCCAAACATAGGGCTACCCTTGAGGTATGTCTTTCTTTCCTTTAGGTAAAGAGTTTGCGACATTTCTACCTTAGCTTGTACCTTTTACCATTCTTTGCTCGCCGCCTAACGTCGGTAATATAGGCCGATGAGACGAATAGAGCGTCTTTGGAAGCGATCGATTCTGCTCTCGCTGTAGTTGTTCTAGAAGACGAGAAGCCGGAGACGGAGTTGGAGAAGTCTGTCATGATACTGCACGGCAACGGAAGAAACAGGTGAACGATCCGCACAATCTACTAGGGACATGGCACTATTTCGGACCACCCCTGAGATCTAGTACCCTCATTCTTGCCGTTGTCTTGCTGGCTTTCTCTTGAACAGATGGTTTGATAAGCATCAGATTATTGTTGCTCCCGATGGCCAGATGGGAATCAACTTTGAACACTCCTTCTCGGACGGAATGACCTGGAACCGCTGGATTGTAAGTTTTTCGATATCTCTCCTGAAGCCGAGCTTACATGAGCTAGAGCCTTCTGACAATCGCGTTTTGCGAGCAGCACGAAGCCTGGCATGATATGCACGGAACAGAGAGTGGCTTTTCTAAACTACCCAAGGCTCCATCTGTCTTGAAAAGTCCTGTGAAACCGCAGGCTCTGACATTTAACCTGCCACAATCAGTGCTGGACGGCATCGAGGTTGCGGATCGCCGCTTTCAGGCTGAAATCACCAATAATCAATCTAGCTTGCTGAACTTTGATAGTTATGGAAAGAATCTCATGAAGGTAAGATGTAAGCGTAGCCGACCGCATTCACATATTTGTGTGTTAACAGTCAGATCTCTCTTTGATTTGTGCACATCAGACGTGGAAGCTGAGTCCAGATGCGGTTGTTCAGCTATCCTTCCAGTTGGCGTTCTTCCGCGCGCACGGTGTCTTGCCTCCCACTTATGAGTCATGCGCGGTCCGCAACTTTCTTCATGGTCGGACGGAGACCATTCGTTCGTGTACTAACGGTGCGTTTGTTCGCCTTTCCATGACCCTCATACTTTTATGTTTTTGCGTACCCAGCTAAATAGTCTTTCTGGCTTCCTGCTGATGATGATTTTGGAGATCGCCTCGCTGGACTAGTCCCTTCTATTATGCATGTGGAACGAAAAGTAAACACTGCCCCTTTCCTTATACCTCCAGAGGCGGCAGCGTTTGTAAAATCGGTCCTAAACAATGACTCCAACGACAAGCAGAAGGCCACGTTCCGGAAAGCGGCTGAAAAGCATATTGAAGTTGCAAAGCTTGCACAGAAGGGTATGGGTTGCGACCGGCACCTGCTTGCTCTTTCGTCCATTGCATCCAAAGAAGGCAAAGTCCATCCTTTCTTCAAGGATCCTATTCGCGTACGGAGCTCCACATGGCGCATTTCGTCCAGCAATGTTACAACGCCACTTTATGACTTCTTCAACTTTGGAGCAGTAGCTGAGGATGGTTATGGTATTGGATATCTCATCTTTGATGACAATGTGCCCATTAACGTTACAAGCTTCAAGAGTTGTGAGGAGACGGATAGTGAAGGGATGACCGAAAGCATCGAACGAGCTTTGATGCACATCAAGAAGATCCACAGCTAGGACACAGTGTTTAGTCTACATGCTGTCCCAATTTACCTTATAAGTAGAGCAACTAATGCAGGCGTTGTGTACACGATGTCCAAGGGGGTACCGCTGCAAGGGTGTAGTAGGATACAAAGAGCATCAACGATGGTGCCATTGGCCCGACGTCGCCACCAACGCAATCCACGATCATCTGTGACGCATGATCAATCTGTCGCTACTGACCAAAATCAGGGACGTGCGAAAGTGGTCGATCTTAATGCTCACGTTCGCCCAGCAAACACAGAATTGCAGTGCTTGCTTATAACTTAGCGAATGAAGCTCACACGCGCTCTGCCTTCCTGCCTTACAGCGTAAACCTGCTTGTCATCTACTCGTACAGGCAGGAGCTGACTTCCAAGCGATCTCTATCACTCCTGTCTGCATTGACCTTTCACTTACTGTATAAAATTGTATCAACCCTCTCTCTCACAGAGATCTGGCGTCTGCCTAAGAAATGACCTTCCTTCGGCCTTTGGCAAATTGCTACAGCGCAGGTGGTGATTACTAACAGGCGATAATCAAGTTCAATCAATCTCGAGAGGTAGTATTAGTCTCTTAACCGTCTGGAAGGTATAGTTTGGATGCATATTATTACGCCCGGTTGGTGGGGTTCTCTGCCCCTCATCTTTCCTCCTTGGGCTCAACTCGCTTCCAGAGATTTTGAAGCTTTTGTCACAGCTTGCAACCTTCGAGTGCACAGCCCCGCAATCGAGTGCAGAGGTTTCATAGATTTCTCCTGATTCCGCTTCCCGATAGCTGCTCTCTCCGCCCTGAACTTCACTAGTGACAGAGTAGTCGGGGGGCCAGGATATCTGTGGCTGGCCTAAGGGATTCTTGATATCCTTGTTGACGTTAGCTCCGATCACATTGCTCTAACTATTTCAACAACGACGTCGCTACTCTGCTGCTGTCCCTAACGTCCTATACTAGATGCCTGGTCCTCGTCCTTATCTTGCGGGAAACCTGGCGGCTAGCTTTTCTACAACTTCCTTAGTCAAACGTCGTCCCTTCACGGTCAAACCTGGGTTAGACATCCTTTACCTTGGGGTCGCAATCTCTAGGTTAGGGCCAGTGATCCGAAGTATGGTTTGATAGTCGGTACCAGGTCACCCAATAACTTTGGTGGTCAGGATGGAAGCTAGCGGTGAAACCGACAATGGAGCTGCGGTTGCAGATGCCCCTGACACGACAGAAAAGTCAAAGCTCTTCTCTGAGAACAATGTAAACAGCAAGGATGGAAATGGTGGCAAGACCTGGAGAGTGAAACTCTACTCTCTCAACGACACTGGAGAGTGGGACGATCTTGGAACAGGATGGGTCTCCTGCAACGAGCGGGTATGAAGAGGCAGCTTCTTATGCAATATCCGGGTCAATGCATTCATGCCTGGCGCTTTTCTTTGCACAGCCACCCGAGGAAGGACTGTCAACATTGTTAGTCGTCCCAGACTCCGATGGGAAGATCAACCCAGAAGGTGCTCCCTTGTTGGACTCCAAGATAGAAATGAATGCGAACTACCAAAAGCAAGGCGGTAAGAGAGCTATGGCTTGCAGCACTCCTTGGCAGCCGCCTTTTCTGACCTTTGTCTTTCAGAGAATATTGTTATCTGGGAGGGCCTTGCACTAAGTTTTCAGGAAACGTCAGGATGCGCAGAAATTTGGTAAGGTTGCTCTAGCCATGGAGACGTAGTTACTGCTCTTGCGCAAAGATCAAGAATATTTTACGTGGAGTATATCATACCGATCTGTCATTGGCCCTTGTGATAGGAATCGCATTCAGACCTTACAAGGCAAATTCTCTAGAGATTTTCAGAATGAGGAGGGCTTTATTGGTCCAGAAGCTTCAAGGCTTTCCGAAGGTGATGAACAAGTCTACGCCTCCGTCTTTACCTCGCCCGATAGTATGGCAAGATGTTGCTCTATTGTTGACCAAGTTGTTACAAGCTTACTTCCTACGTTGCTTTTCACGGTGTATTTCTAAAAAGAAAAAAAGAAGGGCTGCCGCTACCATCCTTCTTCTTACGATTCTCGGCTTCAGATTCAGATATAGGCTTTCAGTCTCAAACGCCGCTCGAGCTGCCTAGCCCCCAGATGGGTAACTTGCAAGAAATCTTGCGGGTAGTCAACACGATCCCGAGTAGGAAGGAGACTGTAGCGATGCAGCTTTTGAAAGATGTAAGTCTGGCCAGGAGCGAAGGAACATCCTCCCTCATTTGCTTGTTGAGGGTGTTTTTTGTGACACTACCGTCGGGCGGTACGGCCGGAGTCAACCTCACCCCCTTATAATAAGAATCTTACATAGCCTCTTCTTACCAATTTCTTCAAAGGATGCTGCGTATTTGCGAAGCCTCTACCAAGTTTTCGAGTATCTGGAGGACTTGGAGGACGAGACTAGCCTCAGGCTTATGTTTGCCGTTTTCAAGGGCATAGGTACATGATGTCGTGGAAGAGCGTGGCATGCATGAAGTGTCGTGCCTGTCCTAACGTCGCCTTCGGCAAACTTCCCTTTTTTGCCCCTTTCACTTTTTGCTACAGTGGCTCTCCATCAGGAGCAGCTGGTTCATTTATTGCTAGGCAATGACTTCTACCAACAGACCTTCGGGATCTTCGAGTACGATCCTGACATCACCCCTCGGCCTAGATATAGAGAGTTCTTCAAGGAAGATGCAAAGTTTCGTCAGGTGGGTCCAACAGTAGCGAAGGAAGACTTGGAGGGAAACTAGGAAGGAGCTGAGAAGGGAAGGACGAGTTACGTTTCAGTTGAGTAGAGACATTGCGATCTACTCGGAGATAGTACAAGCAGGAATGAATGAAGAATGGAGTAGGTTATGGCCAACAAGCGAGCTAGGAGGGGAAAAGGCAAGCTTGTCTACCGAAAGGGCAACGCTTTGTTGCCGACTAGAAAGCCGTCCATATCGAGCACTGACCAGGGTGAAATCTTAGGTTGTTCCTGTAGAAGATGAGGCCGTCCGAAATATGATTCACATCAGCTTCAGACTGTCTTACTTGAAGGACATTGTACTCCGCCGTTCGCTGGATGATAGTACACTCCAGTTTTTGGCCGCTCTTATATTTGCGAACAACGTTAGGATTGTATCAGGGCTCGTAGCGAACGAGAACTATCTAGCTACCTTGTATGTAATCTCTCCATTCTCTTTCTTTGTCCTCAATGCTATGACACAGCTATCTCAGTACTCTTCTGCTGGTAGCGTCGCATCTTAGTTCTATACTGCGGATCGTTGTTACACTACTCTGTCGTGGTTATTCTAGTAGCTCGAGGTCATGTGATTGTTATCTGCCGGCCATGCGCGGGATGTCCTGCTAATGGCATTCTTAGATTTAAAGTGCTTCGTGACGGAGACGGAGAAGACAGAGAAAGCGGGATAACTCTCCTGAAAGAGCTCTGTACTCTAATGAAGATATTGTCTCCCGAAGACCGGCGGCAGGCTTACAGAAGTGGTAAGCTGCTGAAAGCTACTTGTCTTTGATTGTCGGCAACGTTAATTTAGCATCTGGTTTGAGTTTCATTGAGCCATTATTTGACGCTTACAGTCCTATTCCTTGCTTGCCTTACCCAGTGGTCGTACGTGACGCCCTGTCTAAGTTTTGATCGTGTCTGTTTCCATTCTGCTGTACGCCCTCGCAGAGAAAGATATAGTTACTTCCCGATTGTTGATTTTGCTGGCCAATCGTGGAGACCCATGTAACCTGACCTCTCTCCGTTCTCTATGTAGTCTTTGAGGATACACCAGTCCTGTCGTGCTTCACCGAAATTTTGAAGGACCCGCGGACATCCACCACAGAAATGTTGCACCTCCTGGAGTCACTGTCCCTAGTAGCTACTTTTGAGCCCAACCTCCTGCGGTCACATATTGTGTCCAAGGGAAACCACCCTCCTCCACCTCCCCATGTGGCGGCCGCAGCAGGAGCTCTCAGCGCCGTTTATGTAAGGCTACGTCAGTTTTTGGAACTGATTAAGGCTTCTTCAATCTCTGCACTTGTCCCTGAAGGGCAGTTCGGAATTATTTCGTGGGCGACGCCTACTCTCATATGCTTACCTTAAAGTCTACGTTCATTACAGTGGTTGTGCGTGCTGCTCATTCTAGATCTGCATAGGGTGAGAGACATCACCCGCACTATGTATGTCTGCACTCTTGGTTACGGACCTCTAGCTGGGGACCACCTGAACTGATCACACTGACACGGCGCTTTTTAATTAGACAACCAACGCCGCCCGCAACCGTCAAGAAAAAAGCGGAGACAACATTCTGTATCATGTCATAAGGCAGCTGTCTACTCACAGTGATGTGGGAGTACTGGCACATGCGGCCGATACGCTGAGGTCACTCATAGATCCCGAAAGCATGAAGGTGATGGCTCACCCGTGACAACGTTACTCTGTTTTAGCGGTTTCCAAGATAATGTCCTACACTTCCTCAGTCTCGCGCTCTCGAAGCTACTCCTCTTCATCTTGCAACACAACTCCGTCACCTTCGTCATTTGGCTCCACACACTTTACTTAACTGTGTTTATCCTTTTCCTAGCCACCAGTGGGAGACCAATTTCTTGGTGCGTTTTACGACTTTTACTTCCACTGGCTCCTGGAACCACTAGTAAACGAGAAGCTAGCAGCTCAAACAGGTGAGGCAGAGCCAACGTTGTGTCGCAGCTGTAGGTTAAAGAAGACTGATTCAGCGACAGCCTAAGAGGGTTTATGATTCGAAGGCGCTCGTCGTTCCTAAACCGTCGATAACCACGATACTGTCCTTGACCTCTAAAGAAAATCACCCTATTGCAGGTCCGGTGGCAAATGCAGCTGCTAAGAATCACGTCTGTGACCTTTTGTGCTTCTGTGCTGTGACTCATGGCTATCGAATCAAGTATCACATCCTCCGTAATCACATCCCTTCAAGTGTCCTCGGACTACTTAACGCCAAGGAGAAGTTTTTAAAGCTAGGTACGGCAAGAAAATCTTCTTGATATTCTACCACTGTCCCATTAGTTCCCAGGCGCGTTGTCTATTTGGCTTCTCCAGCATTCAGACACTGACTATGTCCACTCTCCTTCAGCGGCAATTAGGTTTATTAGAACCTGCGTCGGTGTGATGGACGAGTTCTACAACAGAAACTTCGCCAGCAATGACCTCTTCGCGCCGATCTTCAAAGAGTTCATCGCCAATAATCATCGAAATAACCTTCTCAACTCCTCCATCATTGAGTTGCTAGACTTCATCCAAAGCGTAAGTTCTGCCTCTCTTCTTATATTATCGTACTTACGAGGGTAAAAGATGAACACACTTTTTGTCTCTCTGCAGAAGAATATCAAGAGCCTCGTCAAGTATATATGCGAAAGTTATGGTCCCGTTTTTAAGGATCTGGACTACGTTCCTACTTTCAAAACTTTGCTGCTGAGACATGAGCAGAATATGGACGCAGAGAACAACGGGAACCCGTCATCTGACAACAATGCACAAACGGCGTCCGCCCGTCGGCGGGCAGTAGAAGACGAGGATGAATCGTACTTCAATGAAGACGAAGAAAATGAGAACACAACGTCTACCGCCACTCTTGAGGTAAGTGTATGCAAAAGGAGCCGGGCTGTTTCTGCTGACCAGCTATTATGACGTCTTCTCAATCGTCTGGGGCTATATATTTTTCCCGAGGTGGAGCTCATGCTTCTAGTCCTTGAGCTAACGATAGCTTATTCATCCCTCTTCGGTGATGCATCGCCAGAACGGAGAAGAGTACAATCCGCCAGAGCCACCGAAGCGCTTGGTTCCTTATGACTCCGATGAAGACGGTAAGGCGGCTCTACGTCAAAAGAAGCACTAATAGGGTCTAATTTGAGCTACTCAACCGTTACCAGACGACTTTCCGCTTGCCTCCAAGGGTGGAGCTCTGCAGGGAAACAACAAGCCTCAAGAGGGTCACGACACCTCCTCCCGGGCCAATGGTGTTCGACTAGTGCCAAAGCGACAAAGACTGAACTCTGCTGGAAGTTGGTTCACTAAGCAGATTACCGGAGAGTCAAAATCCTAATATCTCGTTCCTCTTCTAGGCTTTTCCATTCGAAAGCGATGCTCTTCTCTTGATCCTAGCACTCGTCCTCGGCAACTACTTCCAATGGATGAGCTATCTCTCTCTGCCCCTTCGCTTTGCTTGTCTTCTGTACTCTTCTGCTTCGTTTGCACAGGCTACCTGGTGCGCATCTCATCCTTGCCACATTGCCTGCCTTCAAATACCGGGTCGTCTTTGCTCTTTTCTTCTCTTTCTCTGGCCTGCAGCGCTTGCCGCGCTATCAAGCAAACGGCAAGACGGGCAAACTCTCTCCTCCCCAAACGCCATCGCTCTACTCTCCTGTTTGTTTTGGGTAACCACTAGCTCCATATGGAATATTTATCACCATTATTGCTAATATTATGAGCCATTTTGGTAACTATTCTCGAGACTGTGTGTTCTTATCCACTTTAGAGAATCTGATAGTGTACTGAAAGATTTCTGGAGACACTGATCAGAATCTTCATAAACGAGCTCGACCTGAACGTGGCCAACCTTTTCTTTACGCACTCAAGAAGCCACTCTGCGCCTTGCGCCTTACATACAATGGAGATCCAGCTGAAGAATGCTGTAGGTGGTTGCGCCCTTACCGAGAATTGGTGCTGCTGGGTGTGAGCCCTGGAGGAACCATTTCTGCACTTAGTGATGGGATAAGCACTTTCCCATTCCTGTGAGGTGTGTTGAGCACCGGACTCATCCTGCCGCCCGTTTCCACAGTTGTATAAGCAAAGTGAGTGTGCCCAATGGATGCCGATATTCTTCGTCGGCATGTGTTCGACCTCAACCAGCTGCTCGAGAAGGAGGGCAAGGCAGATGTTGGCACCGTCACCCAGGGTTTAAAGGCCTCCACGGGTGGATTGAAAGAGCATAAGAGCTGTCCGATCCTTTTTGACTCAACAAATCCGCCGGACCTTTTGCACTTCCTGAAGAGAACATTAGACGCCGAGATTATAGAAGACAGCGTACTAAGAGATGCTCGAGCCAAGCTCTTGGAGTTCATCGCAGACTTCATTAAGCCTTGCTCCAAAACAACCCTTTCTTCGTATCTGTCAGAGATCTGCCAAACCTGCGTTAGAGTCTACCAAAGAGATACCTATAATACTGTCAAAGCCGTGGCCCTGAAGTGCTATCTCCGAGGGCTGAAGAAGATCAATCAGCTAAAGGAGACGCAGAAGAGACTCTCAAGCTTCGCGTCCACCTGGCAACAAGTGAGAGAACATGGCAAATTTTTCGAGAGCGAGGCGCGCTTTAACTCCAAAATCTCTCAAACTACGCGAGGAACACTTTTCAAGATATTAGGACTCCAGATCACTGTGTTTCCAGAAGACTTTGACGAGGACTCAGCCCGATCGATAATCCAGCAGATGCACACGACTCTGCACAAACAGTTCAAGCAAGCGCGGAAGCCTGAACTTTTTGTGATAACTGGGTGCTTTAAGTGTTTGACAAGAGCACTCTCTCATCCATTGTTCGTCGGTCAGCTATCCCAGCATCGACATTTTGACAGTGAGCTCTTTGACTTCTTGCGAACCACCATCAGAACCGCAGCAGAGAGAAATCTATCTCGTTATGCTGTGGCCAAGGCAGCTTTGGGTCTGCTCGCATCTCACAGCCAGGTCTTCAGGAATGGAATCGCAGAGGATCCCCTTGACATAGCCGAACTTGTTCGCTCCTGTTGCTTGAGTGATGCCAGAGTTCTTCGGAAGAATGCATTCATGGCCTACGAGGCGATGTTAGACCAAATCTCCATCCTCTTGGACGAGAGAAGTGAGGATGCACAGTCTCTTCGTACTTTCAACCACTTGGTCAGAAAGTCTCTGGAGGTCTTTCAAGATCCTTCGGTCTCAGCAGGGGAAGAAGATCTAGCAGTTAAGACACTTGGAGCTCTATCCCGCACCATGAAAAGGTTCATGAAGACTGATGACATCCTGCATATTGCGCGCACTCTATTCAATAGATGTGACCTTCTCGCAGCCGTTGATGTTGCTGTCTTAGACCCTAAAGAAGGCATACGGGAGGCGCCAGAGCTTCAAAGGTCAAACAGGGACATTCGAAAGTTGGCCATAACAATCCAAAGCTTCTCTCGAATTGTAATGCAGCTTGACACGTTGGACCTCTTCGTGAGCGATGAGAGAGCCTTCTCTCAAATGTCCGAAAAGATGCTCAAATACTATTGGCTTATAGGGGAGAGCGATCAATACTCTGTAGCGAGAGCTCTTCTACTCTGGCTGGCAGCAGCGTCTAAGCAACCGGAGCTTTTCCAGAGTACGATGGATGGAATTGTGGATCAAGCACTGGCGATGACGCTAGAAACCGCCAGTACATCTGCGATGGAACTTGTCTCAATCTTCGACCCAGACACAGGAATGCCTGACGACAGGTTGTTGTTTGAGTATGAGAAACTCTGGGTATCACTTTTACTCTCGGAGAGCTTCATACGGAGAACAGCAGCGTCTGCTGGCTGTGATATAGAGGAAATCTCGAAAATCCAGAGCACTCTGATGGACTCACTCCTTTCGCGCTCTCTACTCTTTCTGGAGCAGCTTGACTTAGACTACTTTTCGAAGGAAGAGGCCAGCACTGCAGGCAGCTACCTTACCAACCTCGAGCCCCAGTTTCCTGTTGATCACGAGCTGTTTCAGAACTTCTGCACTTTCTTCCTGAGGTTATTCCGGTCCACGACTGCATTCTCTCGGCTGAAAAAGTGGATCCCTGTCTTTTGCCTCTCTATGATGGAGAGAGCAAGGAAATGGCCGTTGGTGTCTGGCTATTACAAGCTTTTAGCAAGGACCATGCAGGCGGCAGAAAGCCAGAGCTACTTTTGTTCTTCCACCACTTCGGAAATTGGGGGGCCCACTGAAGCAATGGACATGGGCGACGAAACTGTTGGAAAGGGTGGCCAATTGGTAGCGCCAAGGTCTCTTCTGTCAGAGATCTACATCCCTTTGGGTGAAAGTCCGGAGCAAGTCCTCGCTTTATCTCTTCAATCCTTTGCAAGAGATACTGTTCAGAAGACCGAACAGTATGGAGAAGAGCTGCTGATCTCTTCCCTTGATCTTCTCCTCCACCTTCCGACGCCCATTCACACGGAGGAAACGTTAGTGCCTTCACTTACGCGCGGGCTGGAGGTAGGATTAGCCCATACACCGACAGCCTCAGCGGCGCTTAGCTGTCTGCAACGATGCTATGGAGAGCCCAGCATAGATCTTTCTCCCTTTATCGCGTCTTTAGTCGGCCAGTTGAGCAAGTACCTCGATATCAACACAGCAGCTGGGAAGGTGGCCGCAGACAACGTTGCCTCCTTCTCTGCATCCCACTCCATGAGTGGGGGCCGTATGCAATTCATAGATGGGGCCCTCTCTACTTCATCGTCTTCTGTGTCTCGCAGTACACTCCAGGTTGAGATGCTGAGGTTTGTTGGACGCTTAGGAGCTGATGGTCGGCTGCTACTTGGTTCAATGGAGAAGGCACTGGAGGCATCTGTAGTATGGGATCCAATAGAGCCTATTTCATTATCTTTTAAGGTCTCCGGAGAGCAGACAGAGCTGTGTTTGGGCCTCTTGCTGCCTCGGCTACACTCTTTGGTCAACGACGAGCAGAGCCGTCCACGAAGAATTGCATCTGCAGAGCTCCTCCATACTATCATCAGCGTGGTCATTGGGAAGACTGTGTCATCAACAACCACAAGGCTAGGAGGTAGGGTTGCGGCAGACTTCACGCTCTACTGGCCAAAGATATTTCCGGTCCTGCTAGTCCTTGCGGTGGACAACGATAGCGTCGTAAGAAAGCTCTTTTCCTCTCTCCTCCTCCAGATCGTCCACTGGTTGATTGAAGAGGAGGGTAGAGAAAGGGACCAAGCCTGTCTACTTGATGCCTTAGGTGAAGGAATCTCGAAAAACGGAAGCGTTAGAGAGATGAGCGCAAGGTGCTTTGCAGAGTTTTTCAGTTTTTCCTCAGCAGCAGGCAGAAAACGAGGAGGAAAGGGAAAGGGCGGCTTGTCTCAGTCAAAACCGGAGATCGTGAACATTCTCCTGGACCGACTGGTGTCTCTTACCCTTCATCCGTCGCCTTCCATGAGAGTTGGAGCTGCTCTAACCTTCAACACCATCTTTCCCTACTTTAAAGAGGACATTACCCTAGTGTCTAGGAGCGGCCTTTTATTGCTTCAGAGCTTCCTGCTGTCAATCAAGCTGTCCGATCGACAGGAGGACGTGCAGACCTCCCTTCAACCTGCCATGGATTCAGTTGCTCTCTTAGAGAGAGTGATAGTGGACCTAAAGGATGTCCTATCCGACGATGACGAGGAGAGAAAAGGAGAGATCAAAAATTTGAGGGAAATGCGCAGCTGGCTTTTCGCTCAGATCAGTAAGCCTGAGGGACTTTTTAGGAAAAAGTGCTTTCATCTTTTCTCTTTTCTTCCCTTTTCGACCTCTTCTGGCGATGCCTTGGGATGGATTGATGACTTTGTACAGGACAATGGAACAGAAGGGCTAGCCCGTATTTTAGATGGTGGTGAGCGGCACGCGGTTCTGCGATGCAAAGCTGCCGGTAATTTAGATGGAAAAGCAACAGAAGAAGGCCTTCAACAGCTTATCTCTTCTTTGGAATCATACCGCTGGCTGTTCAGTCAGTTCCCTCGCTCTTCAACAGCCACAACCAAGCTTCGCTTTGATCTGGCAGACCTCTTTCGACACAGATCCCAGGCAAAACGGGACAGGGAGAGTGGCACAATTATTGGTGGGAATCTCAAAGACGAGCCGAACCTCGTCAAGTCACTAAAACGCTTCTTTGAACTCTTTTTGGAGAGCTTTGCTTTACCAGCAAATAGCGGTTTTTCTGAAGGTCAAGATGAAGAATTGAAAGTTGGAAAATCGAGGATCGAGCAGAAGCCCTCAAGCTGGGAGGTAAGCACGGACGAAAGAAATGAGACAAGACCTAGGAAGAAGATGCGAAATCTCCTTCGAAGGACGATGGAGAAAGTAAATCAATTTGTCTGTGTCCTAATAGCTACAAAGGAAAGCGTTCTCTGGGACTATCTGTCCAAAGAGGGCGTTATAGGCTCTTCTCTACTCCGCTCAATCGTCGCTTCTTGGTTTTCTGACCCCTCTCTTTTACCGGAGAGCGCCAGAGATAAGGACCAGGCGGCCACTTCCTATCTTCTGGTCCACACGTTCCTAAATGAAGATGAATTTGTGCTACAGAGCTTGAAGCAGGAGCTAACGGTCTCTGCGGGCAATGCCATACGCCATCATATGTCTGTATCAGAGATGTTCACCGAGAAGACGAGCCAGCTCAAAGGAAACGACCAAAAGATCATATCACTTCTTTCGCCATCGCTTCTCTGCTTGCTTAACGGTTTTGTCCACCTCGAGCGGGTGGGGCTATTAGCGAGAGCCATCAAGGAGGAAAGACTTGAAGATATGTGCGAGTCACTAGTGAACGATCTGCTGGACCTAGTTTTCTTGGAGAATCTCCCATGCGGTAGTCCTGAGGATAAGCTTGTCATCGCCTTCGTGCTCTCCAGCATGGTGGCTCTTCTCCCAACCTTAAAACATGATGGCATAGTAGACCGTCTTCTTACCTCCTCTCCTCTCCCTCCTGCCTTTCTTTACTGCCCGATGGAGTTTGGCCTGGTACTTGCTACTAATGGAATCTGGAGAAAGCTTTGTGTCCGGATTCTGGCAGCGATGGAGTACGCATCTTCCAGAGAGCTAAGTAGGTTCTCCTCCCTTCTGCGGCAGTGCGTTCTTGCAGCAGGAAGACATTGGAAATATGTGAACGAAAGAGAAGGCGGTGGACGAAAGGGGAAAGATGCTGTCAGAACGGATGCACTGCCCTTTTTAAAGGACTTCGCAACACTTCTAGAAGGCATCGTGGGCGGAAAGCCCTTCAAGACAATAAGGGAGTTTAGAATATCGACGATCGTGATGGTGGAATCGCTTCTGCGAGCGGGCGTGACAGAGCATATGACAAGCAATGTTCTACCCGTTGTCTCTGAACTCTTTTCTTCCCTACTCTCCTCTGAATCCTCTTCTTACCTGCTTAAGGGAAGAATATTAAGAGCCTGCGGCTCCATCCTCTCTCCAGGAACTGTGGCGCAGCCAGCGAGTATTCACCAGTCCATCCGCTCTCTCGTTCTTGAGTCATTTCCTCTTCGTTCCACCGACTCTCTCTCTATAGAAGATTCGCAGAGGTTCAAGCTTCTGTTCCTAAATATCCTTAGTGCAGCAGCTCTCGCTGGCAATGTAGCTATTCTAGAGAGTTTAGCTCACAACCTGAGTGAAAAGCCTCATCGGTTCGAGAGACAAGTCCAGGCGGGATTACGTAAGCTCGTCGCTGCCCTTCTCCGCTTAGACGTGGAAGAGGGAACAAGCCTTGCAAGTATTAACACTCTTCAAGACGCAGTCGTCTGGTGTCTAGAGCAGTGCTTAGCCTCTCACAGAAGCGTAGTTTTTAGGCGACGGGTGCTCGGCAGTCTGTTAGTGCCTCTACTAGAGGGCTCCAGGCTGCAGACCGTGGAGAAGTTCCTCTGCTCCTCCATCCCAATCTCAGCGTCGACGTTCTCTTCCTCTCGACCCCTTATCTCTTCTCTCATGAGTACGATAGCTGCCCCCCTCCCTCCTGCTGATTCTTCAGATCGGGAAAGCAAGTTGTTTGAAGGAGAAGTGGCTTTTACCATTGTGTCTATAGCCTACCGAGTGCTAGAGCCACATACAATCAAAAGTAGCCTTACGCAAGCATACCTGGGGGGACAGCGGGAGTGCAAGGGTACGGAGCTCACGGCCGCAGTGTTCAAGCTCGCAAGAGGTGCCATCACTATATCGGCCCTATCTTCTGCCTCTTCGGATCTAAGGGAGGCCGCTGTCAGTTATGCTCAGGCCGCATTTGCTGCTCTTTCGACGGCTGTGGCTGCCACGCAAACCAAAGCGAAGTGGTATGACTTGATCTTTGAAGAGAAGGAAGGAGGAACGTTTTGGGAGAATGTTCTCTTAGAGGAAGAGTGGGATAAGAGGCTATCTGCCAATACGAAGCCCTTCGAGGTGGCAAAGCTGCCTCCTCTTGTCTCATCCTCTGTCAAGTCTACCTCCGCTACCAGATCCCTCAGCCGTTCTAACAGAGGCGCAGGGGAACTCGCCTTTCTGTCAGCTTTGCCCTATGTTGCAGATGAAGATGATGCAGAAGGAGGAAAACACGGCAAGATAGAATATGTTAGTGGGGTAGCAGGTGATAGTATTGTCCTGGAGATGGATGATATCAACTGTGTCCCATTCATGCAGGTAGTTGTGCGCCTCCTTGACCACATGGAGAGACATTTTACTCCGGAATGGGCCACGATGGGGATGCCAGTCTGGATGAGGGCCCTCGCACAGAGACTCTCTTACCGAAACTCCTTCTCCTCACTTTCTTCCTCGCCCCCTCACGTCCAGACCTTCCTTTTGCGCTTGATTCTCAACAAACCAAAGCCATTCCTTCTCTTCTCTAAGTCATGGCTACCGCTCCTGACGGAAGCTTTCCTTAGGGTGGAAGAGCCCTACGGGACAGATAGAGGCTTCCACTATCTACTTCGTGATCTGTGTGAACTGGTGATTATCATGGCGAGGAGGATTAGAAGCGAAATAGAGGAAAGCAATGTAGGGGGAAGAGGAGAAGCAGGGGCTGAAGTCGCCTTTGACGTCGGAGAAGGGACACGCTTCCTCGATCACATTGCGCAAGTTCTTCCAAACTCTTCTTCCCTGATCTTTGTGGACAATCTTCGCTTATTCAATGCCGTGTTACGAGTTTTCCCGAAGACGGAGAGCCTAGATGCGGGGAGGATCAAGAGAGAGCTTCGCCGCTCAATCGAACATGGAGGAGACGAAGTGATTCCCCCCGATACGCCAGCTTTTTTAGAGAGTCTCTTACTTGTTCAAAGAAGCGACCGAAAAGTCCTTAACATAGTAGGCGTCCCCGACGATCTCCATGAAGGTTGGAGACTCCTAAATGATCTTGTTTCTTCTACAAACTATGGGATATCAGCGAAAGCGGCTGAGGTATTGGGCAGCCTCGCAGCCGAGGCCGAGAAAGCGGGGGAACAGCGAGTCATCTCCCATGTGAAGGAACTCTTGAGAAGAATTATCTCTTTGAGAAGGGAGAAGCTGCTAGTGATGATCCTTGACAAGATTTCTGTATCTTGTCCTCAGGCTTTGGAGAAGGAGATGATACTTCCGGTTCTCAACCAAGTCCCATCTCTGGTTGGCGATCCCAAGCTTCTTCCTAGTGCTCTTCGCGTTCTCTTGCATGGGTCCAAAGCAGGAATGGGATCTCAAGAACTTTTCATCACTTTGCAGCCTTCTATCCTGCGTCTCCTCTCTCAACCAGATGACCAGTCAGTGCTATCTTTTCTGCGTCTACTGACAGAGCTCGCCTCAGAGCTCCAGGATGTTCAACTTGAACGACTATTCTCATCCGACTATCAATCCACTTTTTTGACACTATCTGTCCATCAAGAGGAAGCCCTACGACTGCAGAGCTGTCGCCTCTTCGTGGCAGCTATGCAGTCCTTGAAGCCTTATGAAGCTAAGGAAAGAGGAACCAATCACGGCGCACTAGCCGCCACTTCTCTGGCAAGAAGTGAAGTAGGAAAGTTTTTGGGGAAGCTGCTATTGCAGCGGCTGGTTGACGAGGGTGATGAAGTGAGGACGCTAGCCCAGGAGTTTTGGGACGAGAAAGCAGGCTTGCCTTCCTCTCCTTCACAGCGTCTGTTAGCTATTGCTCAACTGGTAGATGACGTCGAGTCTCTCGTTTCCCTTTCTTCCCAGATGATACTCTCTTTTTGTGCCAGCAGCAAGGAGAATGAAGAGGTACTCTTCAGCACCTTAAAGGACCAGACAAGCGATGTTTCTGACCTCACCTTTGAAGGAGAGCCATCCACTTACTTCGCCGCTCCTCTATTCTCGCAAAGGAGAGTTGCCAACTCTCTTAGAAAAGCCGGTGGACATTCAGGCGAAATTTCTCAGGTTCCTTTCTTCTCATCATATGTTTCTCAAGTCGTAGGTGTGGGTTTAGCGTCACAGACTGGTGACGGGAGCCAAGCGGTGGGCTATGAAGCGGGATTTGGAAGGCATCAGCTGTTTACCCAGTCTTCGTCTTTCTCAGAGGGTAAAGGGGATCTTTCCTTCTCAAGTCAGGAAACAGTCCATGCCATCAGATCAAGAAGATTTGCCCCTCTATTCTCCGATTCATCCTCTTCTAGAGGGCAGCAAGCACAATTCTTCAAGGACCGCTATCAAAAGCTGAAGAAGCAGAGTTCCGCCGAAAGAAAGAGAGAGAGGTTTGTACATGCTCGAAGCGTCTCTCTCCTCAGAACTTATAAGTCAGGGTCTTTCCCGGACGTTCGGATCAAGGCAGTGGACGTCCTCCGTGTCCTGCATAGGGTGTGTGGCGCGGACTTGCAGATCGCTAGGATAACCTTCCTGCAGTTGTTTGATAGTCTTCTAAGGAGAAGTCTGGTAAATTCCCCCTCTTCAAATGCTACCACTTTCTGGTTTGACCAGGATCAGATGCAGCTCTTCACTAAGGTCTTACAAGATCCAACCTCATCTGCTTTTGCCTCTTCCGTCGTTTTCTCCTGTTGCTCGCTGGCTGCCGTTGGCTGCCAGGACATGGGGGTGGAAAACTCGTTATTGACCAGTATCCAGCCGTCCCTAATTGGCCTTTCTGCCGGTTCATCGCTCAACCACTTAGCTGGTATTCATTTTCTCGAACAATTGGTGCGGTGGCAGAAGGAAAGGAGTCGGAGCGAAAGAGAGGCCGGTAAACACAAAGCCTCACAGCAGACGGAGGTTAGAGAGGCTGCCCACCGATGCGACAAAGATGATGCTACGACTTATTGGGCGCAGCTTCTAGCCCTGTATCATTCCATCGGCGAAGAAGAGGAGATCGTTGACACTCTTTCATCTCAGCCCCTGGGACAGATAGGAGAAGTCTATAGCCTTCTCTATGGAAGACAAAGAAAGATTACGGACTCGCGATCGATCATAGATACCTTACAGGAGTGGGTGGAAAGAGAGACAGCGTCTCACCTTGAAGAGAAGGAAGTCCTCCTCCTGCGGAGGGCAGAGTACCTAAGTAGAGAGATGCGGTGGCACGAGGTAGCCTCCATCTCGTCTGACTATCTCTTCCAATTTCATTCTCCTCCATGTTCGCTTGTGTCAGAGAAGATGATGAGCCTCTTTCTGTTGTCATCTATAAAGTGCACAACTCGAGGATACAACTACACGGAGAAAACGGAAGAGTTTTTGAGAGCAGCAATGGGTGAACGAAAGGTAATGACGGTGCTAGAGGAAAAACTGCCTCACGCCTTAGCTTTCTGCTTTTTGAAGCTCGGTGACTTCCATCGGTGTCGAGATTCGGTGAGCAAGTTCTATCGCTCTTTCTTGCGTGATTGGTCTTCCCTCTCCCCTCTCTCTCGCGAAATGAAGCTAAGGAAGCTGCATCTGCTACACTGCGTCTCTGAAGTAGATTCTACCTGTGTCTCGCTTGCTTCTGAGTCGCCAGACCAGTTTACCAGGCGGACAAAGTATGTCATGGACATATGGAAGGAAAATAAGGACTGCGTTGATGCACAGAGAGTTGACGCTTGGTCAGATTTTGTCTTTGTCAGAGAGTCAGGACTTCGAGCGCTCCTCGCTAGAGGCGAGGAGCTTAAGCTTGACATCTCTCAGTCCTCCCTTCTTGACTATGCACAAGTGACCCATCCTATGCTATATCTACGTAGCGCAAGGGCGGCCATAACGTTGAACGAGCTAGACGTCAGCCTCCAGTATATGAAGGAGTATCGTGATGCTGCGAAAGCCCTTTCTGAACAGGAAGGCAATAAAAAGCGCGAGCAAGACATATTCCGCTATCGGGTTATTCTCGATTATCGCTTTCAGTGTTGTGAGAGAGAGTCGATCCTTCGGCTCTCCAAGCCCGACCATGGGGATGCGAAGCTCAAGAAGCATCTAGAGGCTGCCTTGAAGGTCGCAGAAAGCGGAGACTTTCAATCATTGAAGAATGGAGAGGATCCAAGAGGCGTAGCGGAGATTCTGAGGTTAGAAGCCGAAGTCCACGAGAGAACCCTTCTGCTTTTATTACATGAGGCCTCAGCCTCTCCGCATCACGGCAGAAAGAAGGATAAAGCAGCCCAATTAGAGAAACACGCTGGAAAGTCATTTTCCCTCTTTAAACAAGCTATATCTTTTGCAGAGCAGACAATCGGGAAAAAGAATGAAGGTGGGCACCACCTAGGACCTCTCTACCTTCAGTATGCCCTCTTCTGCTCCCGCCTATTAGAAGAGAAAGAGAGAGCTGAGAAGGCCGACGATGATACGGATGTCTTTATGAACGACACTATGACAGGGACTTCCACAACCTCGCGCTGTTTAAATAATGAGACGGTGGAGGCTGTAGCGAGGACGGCGATTGAGAGCATTCTTAAAGCAATGGCTGAGGGCCATAATGAGGCAACCCTTTCCTTCCCTCGCGCCTTGAGGCTCCTACCACTTCTCAGCACTTCCGACACCTCCTCTGTCTTCGCAGATAGAGTACAGGACGTTCCACCTGCTGCAATGGTTAACTGGGTACCTCAACTCTGTGCGATGCTTAATAGCACTGAATCCCCATCCGACTCCTCATCAGGAGGTACTGCCGAACTCTCGGCCGCCGTGGCCGCCTTGGAAGTCATTGCAGACCAATTCCCTCAGGCAATTTATTATGACTTTAGGATGGTCTCTGATTCAATTCCTCCGCAAAATATCGGGGCATTAGCTAGGTTGCGATTTCTTATCCGTAACTCGGCACTGGACTTGTTTGTCGCGTCTCTTCGACAGCTGTACAGCCCTGAGCTCCGTTTATGGGACAACTTAAGGGAGATGGACCGCGCTCTATCCGACAAGAACTCTGCGAGAGCATTGGCGGTCTATCATACGTTGTTGGAGGACTGCTTTGGGGGCTTGCCAGAGCGAAGACGAGCAAAAGACGTTTCTCCCTCATCAGCCACTTCTGCTTTGACCCATGTAGCTCCTGGGCCGTACGAAGTGCAGTTCACGCGTCAATACTCATCAAAGATTGTTCAACTTTTTGGAAAGGATGGGGCGCACATCACCAAAGAGACAGTTCGAAAAGCTCTTCAAGTTGCAGAAAAGGCCCGTGACGCAATGAGCCGGACGCTGCACCGCGGAGAAGAGGACATGTCCCAACTCTCCGAGTGGTTGTCTCTATTTGACCCTACGGAGATGCATGTTGAGATCCCAGGACACTACGGCAAGATGGAAAGGAATGCGCCAAAAAGCGGCGAACGAAGTACCATTCCGAGCATCGTACACTTTGACAGGCGAGTCACCGTTCTAAAGTCCAAACAAGCACCAAGACGAATTGCTATCCTGGCAAGCGATGGAAAGCGCTATCGCTTCCTGGTGAAGGGAGGCGAAGACCTAAGATTGGATCAGAGGATTTTGCAAATGTTCCGAGTTATGGCGGAAATCATTGAAAGCTCTGGCGCGGGAGGCGGATGGACCTCCTTGGCCATGAAGGTCTATAAAGTCATCCCCATGACGTCGGGTATTGGCCTTATAGAATGGCTTGAGAATACTTCTACGATGAAACAAGTATTGGATGAGGAGCTCTTGCTCTATGAAACAGGAGAGAAAGAGAAAGGATACTCTACGCGAACTCTTGTGCAACTGCAAGAGAAGTATGGGAGCAGGTTAAACTCTAGCGCGCTACTGTTCTCGGACAAGAGGCCGGACGATATAGTTCGCTTCTTCAGTAGTTTGGAAGCGGCAGTGCCTGTAGATCTTTTCAGGCGACGTTTCCTTCGTCTTTCTCCCTCTGCTGAGACCTTTCTCTCTCTACGGTCAGTCTATTTCCGTAGTGTGGCTATGATCGCCATCTTCGGCTACATATTGGGCATAGGAGACAGGCATCTTGAGAACTTTCTACTGGACAGTCAAAGTGGGCGGCTAACCTCTATTGACTTTGGATGTAGCTTTGGCTCCGGTTTGCGCCTTCGGGTACCAGAACTTCTACCGTTCCGTTTGACCAAGCAAATGCTAGGCGTCTTGGATCCTTTAGACGGGCAACAGCTGATAGAGCGAACCATGACTAATGTCCTAACCGCTCTGCAGGAGAAGAAAGACCACCTTCTTTCGGTAGGTACCCTCTTTTATAAAGGTTTAGCCGCTGGCAGCTCTTTCCGGCTCTATTGTCGCACTCCCCCTTTCGTGGCTGCGATCCTATCTACTTCCAGGATCTCTTTCTTCATTACTAGTGCCTCGATTTAGACGCAGTAGCCGACCAGCAGTATGTTTTATCATGGCCCACATTGTGTACTGCTTTGTTAGCCTCTCTCGTGTCACCTATATCTTCAGAGTCCATGCAATATCCCTCCACGGAAGCCTCATTCTACGCGGCTGTCACCATTTTTCTAAAGATCTTAAGTGATTAGAAGAGCTAAAGATCCCTCTTGCCTATTCAGATCTTAGAGATTTTTGTCAAGGATCCTCTAATGGCTTGGGAGCAAGACCTTACGAAGCAGAGAGGAAAGCAGGGCAAGGAAGCCACAGGCACTAGCAGAGGCTCCGTGGCCTGGAAGAAAGTTAAGATTGTGCGAGACAAACTGCACAAAAGAAGCCCTGTTAGCATAATGCAGCAGGAACTTGGCGATAACACGTAAGGCCAGACTGCTTCGTTTCTCAATCCTCAGTCCTCGAGTTCGTTATATAAGCCATCATTCCTCTTTATGTAGGCAACTCTCTAATCAGGAACTGAAGCTCGCGAGGGAGATTCTGCAACAGCACCAAAGCGCTCGACAGAAGGTAAAGAGTGTATCGCTGTCTCAGTTATATCGACGGCTCTTGCTGGGATCAAACCTCGAGTTGACCTGTCCCGACTTTCATTTCAGGTTTGCGAAACCAGTGAAGCCCAAGTTCAATGCTTAATGCGCATGGCGACGGATCCAAACATTTTGGGAAGGCAGTGGACGGGCCTTCAGCTGTGGCTGTAGTCGCACCTTACACAGTTTGCATTCTCGTTGTCTCCTCCTTCTGGTGGGCACACACCGTCCTCGAGCTTCACAGCGCTGTGCCTAAAGAAAGACAATAGGAAAATCCTATCGCAAAAAAACTCTATTAATCTACACTTTGTCATCGTCAAAGGCCCAGTTGGTCTTCTTTGCGGACGCTGGTGCGTGCCGTACGTATCGATCATTGTTGCTCGGGAGCTTCTTCTCCGGACAGGATGACAGCATGGACAAAATGGACAAGCAGATTGCTTTCACTAGCACGAGAGAGATAACGCAGGCGTGAGAAGGGAGATAACAAACGGTAAACGAGACGAACAGAAGGGCCCTCATGGCTAGGACTAAGTGTCAGGGTCCCTCAGCGGAAGCTGGAGAGAAGCTGGAGCTTAAACGACAAAAAAAGCATGACTCAGTCCTCGTCTCCCTTTACTCATAGTCACTTGTCCTGCCCCTCCCTTCCTCTTGCACATTCGACTTGTACTGTCGCTACCTTGGTTCTTACCTGTGAGCGCAGGGCTCCATTCATCATAGAGAATAGATAAACAGATGTGGCCATTAGAGTATATATGCGGATGGATTGGGGCTGGTGGCACAAACTGGACGTCTGGACTTTCCAAGGGATACCCTGAGCCAAACTGCAACCTCAAGGTGTATCTCTCTCCAGCATAGAGGGTGCCTGCAGGAAGAGGTTCAGCTGTCTCCTACTTGATCGCTAGAAGCACTAAGGGAAATATAAATGTTACGCAAAGAGGACGAAGCTCACCATCTGCGCCTTCGAGCTGCACGAGCCACTCACTAAGATCGTCCTTCGTGCTCAGAACTGTCACACCCGGAATCGGATCGTCCTGAATACGCCGCCGCTCTTTCTCAAGCCGCCGACTGGCCACCCGCGACATTCCTAGGGCAGATGAGACTTCGCACTCCGCGGGGAAAGGCTCCTTCCACACCTCTCCCCAGCTGTTTCTTGACACGCGGTCTTCTCTTGTCTTGCAATATTAATATCCCTGCTCGTTTGGTCTTATCCTTGAGTCGGAGATTTCTTGGTAGTGCTAGTGCTGATCAGACTCTTTCTCATCAACCTCGAGAGGAGGGAAGGAGCTTCTTGGTCGGTTCAGATAGAGGCGAGCAAGTAACAGTTTGGGCACGTGATGGTTCGAGAGACAGAGACAGAGAGATGCGAGTGAGGGACAGGAGAGAGAGAGAGAGATGAGATAGCGCGAGAGACAGCGAACCAGAGAGCAAGAGCGAGAGCGAGCGAGCGAGAGAGAGAGCACACGCGCGAGAGAGACAATTATAAAGCGAGAGAGAAGCAGCAAGAGCTTGGGATGGAGGAAACTAGGAGAGAGAGAGAGAGAGAGGAGGCAAAGAGGAGGGAAGACAAATGACTGTTTGTGGCCAGGGAGCCGGTAACGCCGCCATCTAAAAAGAAAGGTGCGCACATTCTTGTACTGTGTGTAGGAACTAGTGTGAAGTAAACGACTCAGAAAAATGGGCGTTGGGAAAGGGGCGCACTTTTGTAAGCAGGGTGATACTTCATTTCAGTTGGGGTACGGAGGGAGGTACCAAGTAGTACTGTACTCGTAGTGCAGCAGTCTTGTTGTCTTCATGATCATCTCGTCGTCGGCCGCTGGCAGGCAGCTGGCGCCATCATCATCATCACCACTTCCATCATCACTTGTTGGTCAGAGCTCATGGCTTCTGATGAGCTGATAGACCACGCTGTTGAGTCATCATCCGCGTTGACTTCCTCCAGATCTTCGCTTCGGGTTTCGTTCTTCAAGTTGCTAGGTTTGATAATTCTCGGATGGCATCGACCTCAAGCATTATAAGGTCCTTCTGATGAGTCGTACTCAGGTTAAGTTGCACATTATTGTTTTATCAGGTTGAGCTTCATTCCCAGATGGCAATAGTATCTGTTGACGATGGCACATTATTATCTGCAATGCTTGGTGCAACAAAAGTGGCCTTTTGGCTAATTATTAGAGGCATAGCATTTCAAGCTACATTCCCGGTCTTAGGCCCAGGCTTTTTTTCCTCTTGGAGGAGGCCTATCATAGGCCCCAGGCTTTCTCTTAGAGAGTGTCTAGCGTCACCGAGGCATCCTTTTGACATTGTGGCTTGCGCTCAGAAGTAGCACCATGATTTTCAGTTTTTTTTATACAACAGTAGGGCCTGCGGCCTTTCCTCTTGCTGCTTTCTTCTTAACCCGGCTCGTCATATAGAACCGATGTGCGCTCTTCTCTCTCATATCTCTCAGCAGCTTCATCTCAGGTCCTTATCCTCGTTCTGACGGGTAAACTTTTTCTTCCCTCCCACGTCCTAAACTTCGCTGGGCAATTGCTCAAATTTACACTCAGCATCACCGTTCCTCCATAGTGTACATCTTCAATCCCCGCTCTTCTTCTCCTCTCGAAGCAGCTGATGATAAGCGTTTCCTGCTGCTTACTGAACCTTTCTTTGGTTGGTGAGGTCATTGTCTTCCTCCCAGCTTCTCCGGATAATTTCATCCGCTTTCTTGCCGTCGTCGTGTTCCGACAGCAAATCATAGGGCTGTCCATCTGGTCCCACAGCAATTCCTAGCTTCGCCACATCATTCGGTGGCAGAGTTGTGATAAGAGTCTTCTCAAGAGTCTGCATATTTCTAATGTTTGCCTTATACAATGAGTCCGCAAACCCTGCAGAAAGGAGACAGATAAGTGAGAGCGGAGTAGAAGAGGAGACACAACTAATGGCCATGCATGAAGGAGGATAGCTGAAGAGAACTGGTGGTTCAAAGAAGACAAGAACGGAGAGAGATAGCGGGATATGCCATGAGGATATGTGTAGAAATGCGACCTACATCCAATTATAGGAATTGAACCTATCAAGGTGTCAAACAAAATCCTTGCGAGCATCACTGCCCGATCCCAGGCAGGTAGTTCAAAACGGGCGGCCAGTGCGTAGAGGTAAATGGAGAACCCCATAGCAATGAAAGCCCCGCCGGGAATAATGGAGAGAAGAGAGTCATAACCCACGCGCCACCAGCCGCAGACTCTACATCAATCTTAAGGTCAGAAGCGGCACCCACAACAAGATACAGCCGTAAGGGCAATCATATTTGACGGCTACACTATTGAGGAGCATCAGCAATGTTCTTGAAACAGATCCCTAACAAGAAAAACCAAGTTCTATCCGAATATCAATGAGGCAGGGGTGGGCAAAGAGCACTCACTTCCACTTCCTATCCAGTTCTGAGGACATCCATCTGATGCGGTTTAAGACTCGGCGCTTGGCTTCATCATCGGTGGTCCAGTAACCTTGAGATTGCAGTTGGTGCTTCAACTGTTCCGCTGGCTGCGTGATGCTAGAGATAGTCACCATCTTTGCTTCTGTGAACGCTAAGATTGGGGATATATCTCAGGACAGGAAACTGATAATAAGGACTGTAAGAAGACAGCTACTTCAATGACGACAGCTTGAGCACGATAAGGTTATAAAGAATTCTGGATTCGATCTTTTTCTGAGACTTCTCGTCTTGTCGGCCGATTGCTCAATGGCCCTAGTCTTCTACTTAGATAAGCTTCTGTGTGTGTGGACAACTCTTAAGAGATGACTCTTCCTTTCTTTCATGCAGGAAGAAGCTGATCCGAGCATCAATATATAATAGAACTGCTGCCCTACATCCATCTGCTGGTGGGTAAGATAGAGCAGAGGTGCTATTCTTTTGCCGTCATTGGCTCAGTCCATCCATTGAAGGACAAGGAGGAGCTACCTACTTCTTAACTGGACTACGAAAGATCTCAATGCATTCTCCTCTCCTGTGTGTGGAAGCTTCTTGCTTCTGAACGCCGTGGCAGCAAGAAGCAGGTAGCTGGAAGTGCGAACAAGGGAACAGCGAACAGGCAATGGATTGTTGCTTCGCCCCTTGTACCCATGTCTCCCGAGGCATCTAACGCACTGTAGGGAACAGCACCAACGGTTCCCCCCTCCCTTCCCTCTCTTGCTAAACCTCAGTGCAGTAACAAGCTGACAGGAATCTTTCACAAAAAGACATTTGGACTACAGTAATTGAAACCTTGAACTATTGCTGGTACAGTACAGCAGTACAATAATTGTGGCAAGCATGCAGCACGCAGCTGGTGTTAATTTCGCCACCATCTTTGAAGCTTTCCTCACCCTGTAAATTACAGTACGCGTTTCATTAGTCATTAGAGTGCTCTGATCAAATCAAACAACTGATACATCGACGACGCACAGGTAGGGGTGCTTATCACTGCAGGTCTTGCAAGATCTGCCCCGAGGCCTTCTAAAAGGAAGTCATCTTCCTGAAGGTTTTGTGCAAGGTTTTGCTCCATACAAAGAGTATAGGGGAAAGGCTACATTATTGTGAGAGTCTGGTGAGAAAGAACTAATCGTGCTTCTTCCTCCTGCTGCTTTGAGTTCTAGAGCTGGAAGGTGGTCATAATAACAACGCCAACTGCAGAAGGAGCTTTATTGTCGGGCTCATGGGCTTATTACACAGCTGTAGGGAGTTGACTGGCGTAGCGAGAAATGGCGATCACTACTGTAATGATCAAGGGATAGCACCATGGTGGTGCTCGCTCCTCGGGCTCTTGGTTTGTGGAAAGGTTATCCCAGAGATGCTTGTTATTACGACGTTAAAGCTAAGGAACGAAGGTGACCTGGGGTGAGAGTCATGGCTAATTAAGGCGGTCATAGTTGTGCTTCCTCGAGAAGCAAGCTTCATCATGATTGGAGCAGCGGACGCCGCCAACGACGACAACGGGGTCTCATCAAGAAACGGAGCAGAAGTCGTTGCTATATCAAAAAAAAGGACCCACCAGCAGCACCATGTCGTGCCCTGGTCGTTGGTTTATTATTGATTAACGCCCACCTTGCTCTGGTTGAGCACGCCGGCGAGGAGAAGCGAGGTGTGTGTTCCCTGCGTCGACCAAAAAAAGGGAAGCCGACGATAGCTGACACTACTACCACTTAGAAGAATGACAACCATAGAAGAAAGGTTTGACCTGCAGCTGCTGCAGCAGGTAGTTAAGGGATACTGTGGCGGATCGGATCGTTCAATTGATGAAGAAGGCGGACTATGACAACAACATCGATCTAAGTTCACTGTATGAATGGAGGAGGATGGACAGCAGTCGTACTCCTCCTACTAGTTCTTGCCTTCCTTTTTCTCCTGTATGTAAGTCTTTGATAAGGTACACTTACCACTGGTGCTGCCTGGCCTTTCAGGAGAGCTCCGATAGCTGATGACCGGCTGAATTATGTCGCCGACCTCGTTCAACGGGTGAGCGCCTTCTTACAGAAAGAGAGGTGCCTTTGTGGGTCCGCTTGTTGTTGTCGTTCCTTTGCTCGTCATTGTTGGAGGACTCATCCGACGATGAAGACGAACCAAATTCGGTGTTGACATCAATTGTAGCCACCACGTTCTTACCCGAACCGTTCACGTCGCATGGTTCCCTTCCTACTAGTTGCAGGAAAGTTGTGCGATTGTCCGCAAGAAGGCTACGTTGCAGGTTGCCTATGACAGCCGCTAGTACGACGGCCGCTGCACCTTCACCAGCAATTGTGAAGTTGACGAATGGCTCGTATGAGGTTGGAGGTTCCACCATGTAGTGCATGAGTGTCAGCAAAGAGGCCGAGGTGTAGAACAGCATACTCTTGCATAAGCACAGCTTCTTTCTATAATTTTTATTGCTTTGTTGCTGAATGCCGTCTGGTGGTTCCTTCTGGCTATCTGTCGTGGTCGGGTCTTCTTCGGAATAGGCCCGAAGCAGTGCCAGAGCCGTTCGTGCCCCAAAGATCGAGAGCGGTATATTGAAGAAGAAGGTGATCTCCATTGTCGAGACCACGTAGTGGTTATAAAGCCATTCAGGTTCAAAGTAACTAACTGGTCGCGCAATGTTGTCGGCGAAGTGAGCTGTGTGGATGATGAGGTGGCAAGTGTATGCTGCCAAGATTCTTAATTGCACCACCTGGCTAATAGTATGCCGAGAGAGGTGATGGTCGGTTAATTCAGCAAGAAGTATGCGATTTCGCCTTCAATCGCTTACCAGCATGATGACGTCTTTCCTCTGAGCACCTCTGCGAGAAGCCAATTCCACAGGACCTGGAGTAGGGAGCACATCCCGAGACATATGGTCACTGCTGTGAGCACCATTCTCACTGGTGGAATCGCTCCATCCTCCATTATCACGATTGACTGGCCGAACGCTGACGTGCCAAAGACTGCTCTCATCGATCCTCCTCGCTCCTCCTGCTACTACTACTAAACTATAGTCCTCGTCCTCCTCTAATTATGCCGGATGCTGATGCTGACCAACTGGAAGAAACAACTTGTTGTTCACGAGAACCTTAACCAGCGGGCTCTCTGTGTCATTGCCGCTACGTTAGAAACGCCACCAGCAGTCTCGTTCATGGTCTTCCTTGATCAAGAAGATCAGCGCTTCTTCAATGTTGATGATGATGGGATCCTCCAAAGATCTTCATGATGCCTCCTAAAACAAGCTCCATACCTAAAGCCTCCAACGGCTAGATCACACCCGAAATTACAAAGAACTCCAGAAACCCCCCTCCTTTCCCTCCTTTCTCTAACATTTATTCCCCAGCAAGGACAACGCCTTGGGATCTCATAAAGATCTCTATAAAAACTCAAACATCTTTTTTCTCTACAGCTGTCCGACCAGGACCAGCCTGCGCCTGCTGTTTTGGCGAAGGACAGCTGCTTCACGATGCGATCTGTTGCCTTGCATCCGCTGGCGACGAGTGTATGGTGATGGATGAGGAACGCCCTGTGCCTTCTTCTCTCCTGTCCACAAGCCACAGTCCATCTTCTTCTCTCCTGTCCACAAGCCACAGTCCATCTTCCATCCTTTTTGCAGCGGGAAGTCAGACCGGTGGTTCTTTCTTCTGGTGAATGAGGAGGAGCAACAATGATGCTGCGGGGAGAGTGAACAGTTTAGGAATACAATCCTCTATTACAGTCTGACATCATCCTTTGCTCAAGGATGATAATTAGGTATGCTCGCATAGTATACATTTTACGCTTAGTGGTGGGCTGCCACGACGGGCGTAGAGGCTTCGAGAGGAGCGTCGCGTTCAAAGTAGCTATCCTGCTTGCTACTTCTGTGTGCAAGCGAGCAGCATTGCTCAATCCTCTCCCCACCAACAACAACAAGAACCATCATTCGGATTGTCAGTTATGCTGCTGGCAAAAAACCTACTAGGAACTTGCTCCTTCCTCAATGTTCTTGTTTCGAAGGGCCCCTGCCTTACTTTCGAAGCAGAACTTTTAGAGAACAGCCAACATCATCATCATCGTTGTCTGTTAGGTCAACTACTACTGCCGACATCCAGCCGTTTGTTGAGACGACAGTAATTAGAGTATCTTTATAATTAGATAGAGTCTACATTGGGTATTGATGTTACCCTCGACAGTCATGTCTGCTTCTTCTTCTCTGCAAGCTGCTGTCGATGATCATCAAGCCTCGCACTGGAGGGTGAAAAAGGTGGAATCAGTTGCTGCTGCTGTTTGAACATTAAAAAAACAAAAAAAAACCAAACACATGGACATGAGCATCTTGATCGTTACTGCTATCTGTTGCTGATGGAGCGGAGACCGCCGATTGCTCATTATTTTTTGTTAGCGCATACTTTCTTGTCAGTGATAGAACTTCCAAGATGTACGTACGGCTGCTGGTGCTGCTCTACTACTCTCCTCAAATAACCCCCACGACCTTTTTGATAGCAGCCACTGCTGCTGTGGTCATCAAAACATTAGCAGCACCGTAAAAATGGCGACCAAGATGCTTGCTGTCTCCCCTATAGGCAGGCGACACACATTGAAGTCGTTGAGCAGTGTGAAAGAGGAGCCACGCCACCACCGAGAATTGGCAGCAGCGGACGAGGGAGAGATTCTCCCGTTTTCGCCAGGGTCATTATTAGAAGAAGGTGGAAGTATTATTGGGCTTCCTGTACCCCTTTTGCTTGGGTCATATTTGACAAAGCTGTCTTCCCTCGGAGGCTTGCTGGTCAGCCAAGGTCCATCGAGATAGCATGTTAGCATGTCGTTGTTCTCTAGCTCCATAGTGAAGACTTCCTCCTTGTTGAAGTTGATTATATAGCTGTTTCCTCGACGGGAGCAAAAGATATCTTCCATATACTCTGCTTCCTTATCTCCCACCTCTTGCTGATAGACCACTCTAGTCGTTCGCCCCAGGCACCGTTCGAAGGCAAAGTCACATCCAGCCAAGTAAATTGCTCCTTGGGTCTTTTTGCAAGCCGCCATGCACTGGTCAAAGAGTTTAACGGCATAAGTATAGGAAACCGGATAATGGGGCAATCTTCGAGGATAAAGACCGCCAAGACTGTCACATTTTGGTGTAGGCTCTCCCTCTACGGCCCGAGGAGGCAACGCTCTCGTCTGAATGGCCTTGCAGCAGAATGGTCGCGTGTTTCCCTCTTGATAAGAGAGAAACTGCAAGCGTGTTCTTTCGCCCGGTAAAAAGAGGCCACCCATTACTTCCGACTTGATCTTGCGCCTTTCAGTCTCATCATCCAGTGAATAATAATAAGTCCATTCCACGACCCCCTCACGCATATTTATCTGCCATACCTTGTCAACTTCGTCGTTACAGCGACGACAGGAATAGGGCTTTTTGCGGTTATCGTCTTCTTCACTTGGATTGAGAAAGAAGGACAACATGGCTTGCCCTTTGCGGGCATCCGCCTCACACTGCTGCTCCCAAAGGGAATATGTGGCGTCACATTCCTCGCGAGGCACTCTCCTCACATGGTCAAAATAATAGGTGCTATCTGTTGAGGTGCTATTGCTATGATGATCGCCGCCAGTCTGATTTAGCGGGCGAGGAGGAAATGACTCTTCGCATGCTCGTTGCTCAAAGTCCTCATCAGTCTCCTCATCTTTCGTTGCGGACGAGATGAAGCTACTCGCAGCTGTGAGGTTCCGGAAGCCCAGCAGTGGCGCTGTCCTTCCTCCTGTACCACCATCCCTGTCCTTACTGATTGCGATGAGGTGGTCACGCGAGACCTGGTTGCTCGCGTGGTGGTTGGCGTTCAGTAGTGGAACCGCTGAGCAAAGATTTCTCATGCTGCTGCCCCAGAACAGAAGCCATTGCAGAGCAGTAATGGTAATGAAGACAAGCCCGTGGCGGCGTGTCGTTTGCATGGTCGTCGGTAGTGGAGATTTGTGATGGCGTTGGGTCTGTTCAGAGACGAAATTACTGCTGTGGAGAGTGGTGGTGGTTGTGAGGTGTTTTGGGGCAGACTTTTTGATGCTGTTGCCTTGCAGCTGCTATGGGGGACGTAGCAGACGACGACGACGAGTTCAATAAGTAATTGCTCGCTCTCTTCTGTTCTTCAGTGCTCCGAGCTTCCTTTGCGGCAGAGCTGTCAAGGAAGAAGAGTTATGCCCGAGAAGTTAGACTGCTGCAGTCCGATCCGCCAGTGTTTTTTGGTGGCAGATAGAAGAGTGTCGTAGAGGTGGTATGATATCTATTATTAGGAAGATATGAACTCGCAGGGTGTCGCGAGCTCTATCACTTGCCAGTAGCACGGCAAGAGGGCCGAACGCATGGGAAAGAAGTGGCCCAGGCTGCTAAGTAGTGCGAGAAGGAGTACCTTTATAAGCGAGGGCGAAGAGGAAGGAGGAAGAGAAGAATTTTGAATGGTTGGATGACTGCCGGTGGTCCTGATGCTGACATATGTCTCACCAGCGTCCTCAATAATGATGGTAATATGGCGGCGGAAGAATGTTAGAGACGGTGGAGGTCAAGAGAGATGAAGTTCCTTCAGCTGTTCCTCCATTGGTGTTTGCCATCATCTTTGTGTCCTTCATGATGTTGACCAGGTTCCTCGTCTCACTGTTTCCTGTTACACCTTGAGACGTTGATCTTATCGTCGAGCAGTGTGCTGGGCTATATTAGAGACAAGGGCTCGCTCAGACTGACATAATCACCATCGGCACCCACCTAGTGGCTGCAGCAGCGTTCACCAGCGTTCACTATCATCACAGCAGCACTAGATAGTCTTCTACTGACCCCAACCCACCACTAGTTCTCCTACTACTTGCATCTGCGTTCATTCAGTACTCGTAGAACTAAGTCTGCTGGTAGGACGAGGGTAAGCCGATGAGACGGTGGCTTCACCTGTCCAAAACCTGAGCACATGATGGGTCGTCGTCCCACCAGACAGTCACAGACCCCCCCTCCCCCCCCAAACCTAAACCCAAGAAGAACACAGCACTTTCGAGGTGGGAAGTACTCTTCGTTACGAGATAACATTTAGAATAAGCCTTAGAAGGCTGAATGAAGACGGGCAACAAAAGGCATCAAGGCTGTCAAACAAGAAGATGACAAACAGTGAGAGATAAAGCTGCCGAAGCAAGGAAGGAGTTGGTTACAGAAGCCCTGCAGAAAGCAGCTCGCAGAAGTTGACCTACTTCTGCTGGAGAGGGAGGACCGCATCTCCCTGTGGCACGGCTGCAGGAGCAATCAAAGGAAGTCCTTCTTCCCATTGTTATTGCAGCGTTGCACGAGAAAAGAGATTGGTCTTCTATAAGCGGTCGCAGTGAGAGAAGACGGAGGAAGTCCCACGCTGCCACACACCTACCTGTTGTCAGAGATTTCCTTAACCCACTCTTTCACCGTGGACTGAACCGTCTCCGTGCCCCCATCAAAGGACTTCGATGCCAAGGGCCAGGAACTGTAGCCTTGATCTGCGCACTCCTCGTGGAGGGCGACTTTGCTCCTATGCGCATGCTCCACGACGAACTTTGTCTGAGCTGCTGCTGCATGAAGCAAGGTGTTAGGGTGCAGCCTATCAGAGACAGTAACGTTGAAGAGCGTGCAGACTTTCTGAGGCTCAAAGCCCTCAATCAGGTCACCCGGGCGACGACCATCCTTGGGTATTACCCTGTCCGGGGATCAGCTCCTCGCCAAGTCCTGCGAAGAACGAACAGGGCCAAGTACAAGATTCCGCCATCCGTCATGGCGTAGGATCCTGCATCGATGCCCAGCGACAGACGAGCGCCAGGTCCCCAAACAGGTCAAAGTCGGTGATGAAAGAAAGTCAAATGGTGACAAATTATGATGATAATCTGATGATGTTGAACCCACCACGGTGACCCAAAAGACGACCCCATCCCTCCTCTCGTCAGCAAACTCTAGTTATGTACGATACACTCGCCGCTCTGCCTACTTGGTCATCCTAAGTGCTCAGTAGTGTTCAGTAGTGCCACTAGGACTAGATGTGACGGTATCATCTCGCAAACTCTGCTTTAAGAACTCCTTTCCGGCGACGAGATCCAGGCAGCATGACAGCGCCGACTAGGGAGCCAGGTGTTGCCGCCATGTGGTACATCTTCTATTGAATACCACTTCGTGAAGTCACACTAACTCTTGGAAAGTGATACTCCGTCCGCTCTTCACATCAGCAAGGCGTTCATCGACCCTCCATCACCTCTTCTTATAGCACTTAAAGACTTATTAAAGGTTGAAGGAAATAGCAATGGCGTAGTAGATCGGCCCTAAAGAGACGCCTCAGCTCCTGAGCACTTTCAGAGGAGTTGAGCGTCACCATCAACTATGAGGACTCGACCGGCGCGACGCCAAGCAACAAGTTACCTCGTTCATTATCTTCTTGCTCGTAAGGGACAGGCAGGTTGCTGTTCACTGCAATCTCAAGGCAAGAATCATACATTGACTAGTTAATGTGCTAAAGTGGGCAATAGGCACCAAGGTACCGCCAAGCTATACGAAGAAGAGCGGCTCCTAGCATTAGCTTTCCTACCTGAGGTGGTAGTCGCTTCTCATTCTTACCTCCTACTACCTACCAAGTCCGCTGGCTATCTCTTGGCTTATTTACTTTCCTAAAGCTCAGTCGTACCATGGCGGAGATTGAGATCACAGGGCCAGCGAGCTTATCAAGGAAAGGGCCATGGCAACTGCCATATATTGCCACTGGTTGGCGGAGATGGCACTAGAGGCTGCATTTTTACCCTCACTATCGTTGACGTTCCGCTGGTAGACAACCAGTTTTTCATCCCTCGGAGGCTTCTTACCGGTGAGCCAAGGACCATCGAGATAGCAGGTCAGCAACAAGTCATCCTCTACTTCCATTGTGATAACTTCCTCTTTCTTGAATTTGACGTCAAAGAAGTTCCCTCGTCGTAAGCAGGACATGTCCCACATTGAAGTCTTGAGGCCTCCGGGTACTTCTTCATAGACCACCCTTCCCGTTAGTCCAAAGCAGCTCTCATAAGTGAGACCACAACCTCCAGAGTAGATGGCGCCTTCAGAGCTCTTGCAGGCCTTCATGCATTTGGCAAAAAGTTCGCGGGCGTAAGAATGGGAGACTGGATAGTAGGGGTGGCGACCGGCGAAGGAACCCGTTGTACACTGCAGCGCGAAAGGTCCCTCCTTTTTAGGTCTTTGTGCCTTCTGTGTGACGTGAGTAGCCCTGCAACATGTATCTATGGAGGGTAGGTAATGAAGGAACTCCATGCGGTTATTCTCCATTAACCTGTATCCCCGCCAGTCTGAGGAATACGGCCATGGTTGCTCTTCCCCATTCAACTTATAAAGCGTATAGTTTACCTTCCCTTGACGCGGATAGATCTGCCAGACTTTGCCGTCCACCGACTCCGTGCATCTGCGGCAGTGGTGAGCCTTCTTTTGTTGAGACTCCTTTCTCTTGTCATTGGTAGTAACCACTACCGAAAGAAAACCGTCTCCGCTTTGTACAGCAGCTTCTTCACATTGCTGCTCCCACGCCGATAAAGTGGCCTCGCACTCTCGAAGAGGTACACTCTTGACGTCTTCATAATAGTAAATGGTCCCTGTTGTGGTGGAGGCTTCATCTCCTTTCATCAATCTTAACGGAGGGAACTCTGCCTCACACTTATGATCGAAGTACTCAACAAGGTACCGGTCATCTTCCTCAGCTGCGGCGAAGACGGCAGCTTGCCGAAGGAGTTCTGCGTCCTCCCTCTTCTGAGTCTCTTCCTGCTGGCTGGGGCTGCTTGCACCTGAAGCGAGAGGACTATCCTTCACAACCAGAAGGGCTAAAGTAATGGAACAGAAAGCAACAATAGCACCCAGGCCACTTCTTCTGCTTGAAGAACGGTACAATGAGAAGGCCGACATCGAGGAGGCGAGGCCTGTGTTATTGACTTATTTCGCTTTAGTTGTTTGTTAGAGGTGACTGAACTGCGGCTTGTTGTTGCCGCGCACAATTTATGTTCTTACTCTTCTTGCGTTTGTGAGTCGTAAGTATATCCGCGAAAGATAGTAGCTGGAGACAACAGGGGGAAAATTCTCCACCATTGACCTGCCCCTCATAACCGTCTTGGCAGTCCCAGATTGAAGCCGTTCTCTGCTTGCTGGGTGGGTCTTCTTGTTTGCATCACGCAGTCATCAATCCTGTCACATCTTATGAGAAGGGATGTCAGGAACTATAATCTAGTAGGGACAAGAACTCGTTGTCATCCTTCTTATCGTCTCATGATCAGCTTTTGGATAGAACTATTAGACCCTTTGGATCCCCGAATAACATTCAACGCATGGTTTCCTGGGGCTCAGCTCGGCCTGGCTTGACAGGCCCCAGACGTGCTTGGATATCATCAGCCATCATCAGCAGCACTGTGTGAGGCTCAGGCACAAGCAAGGAGCGGCAGGGTAGGACGGACCAACCAGCAAAGCTCAAGAAAGAAGGTGAAGAAGAGATGTCAAATGGCGATGTTGGTGGCCAGCAGTGCGGGAGCACATCGAGCAAGACGTCGGAATGACCAAGGATATTCGGACTTCTACTCCCCCTTCAGATAGTCTATGGCATACAGTGACAGCGGATGGTAAGCTGCAACCGACACTGGTCTTTTCTGATGTTTCTAAGGCACAGACCATCCATAGAATGTCGCATGGAATAAGACGCAGCTTTGGACGATGGTCGGGCGTTACAACTTTTTTCGAGAGAAGCTGGCTCTCTTCCTCCTCATCACATGCTTGACCTATATCTCGTCCTCCCTCTCTCCTCTCTCTCTGTCTCTCTCTTTCTCCTTTGATCCGATCCTGCTGCCCTGCTGGTCGCTTCTTGCTTTCTCCTCCTCGTTCCTACATTTCCAAGGCCGTCGCAGCAGGAGAGAGATGGTCTAGTCTATCATGAACGGAAGAAAGAGGGCAAAGTTGGCGCAAGAAGAAGGATAAGACCACGTCCAGAGATCCACCCTTCGTGAGTTTGGAGTGGGAGCTGAATGGCGGCAGAAGTGGGAACAATAAGGAGAGAAGCTTCTCTTGTAAGCAGTAAAAGGCTCCGGTTTACATAGCAGCAGCGAGCTACAACGCCCGATCAACCGATCCTCATGACATTATGATCATGCTATAAGAAAAGGAGGATGGTGATGTGTGAATGGGTACTGTTACCAGTCAACAGACCCGTGCCATCTTGTCAACAGTGGAAGGAGACATCAAAAGGACTTGCAGCGAACTACCTTGACGCGCACATTAATTGATGTCCTCTTCATTTGTCCTCGTAACAGCAATAAAGATTCCTTTCGCCCGATAGTGGTACATGCAAGGAGGCGGGTCTGGCGAGTAAACATTATAATGGCTGCGTCTAGTTATATGGAGAGGTTGGTGGCCTCTAGGGTCACTCGCATCACTGTCATATTCCTGTCATATTCCACTAAGCCATCCAAATGCATGATGACCATCTTCACGGCTCCTACTACGCGGGTAGTGGGATCATCGTCCTGCTGTTAGTGGAGCTACTCTTCGTCCTCCCCAATCTCATTCTTGGTAATCAGTAGTAGTGCTACACTAGATATCTCGGCCGCTGCTCTCGATGGTGAAGAGAGGGTGGGGAGAAGGTTAATGGGCCGAAAAGTCGGAAACACGGAAAATATCAGACAACTCTATTGCGAATAGCAAGGACAATGCCTGCTACAGCAACAGGAAAGAAGCCGAACCTCGCCCTCAGAGGCGAAGATGAGACTGCTGCAATGCTCTGCGACCCACTGCTTAGGTTTCTGGAGAGCAGGCCGACCCTTCGTGAAGGCACTCGATACCGCTTAGCGGCCCTGCAGATAGCTATCAATGCTGCTCTTGTTGGTGGAACGCCTGCCGCGCCACAGGCTGTTGTCTCCTCCTCTAGCAGCAAATTTGGCGTCAGCAGATCCATGAAGAACGTCGGCAGCCTACTACGGATGAAATCTTCATTCTTAACCTCCTCCTCTTCTAAAGTTGTGAAGATAAGTCCATCTCCAAAGGCTGAGGTCGGAGCTCCTACAAAGTCATCAACAGACCTAGCAGGAGAGCGCCATGACTCGTCTCCAGCTTGGATAAGTACTCAGAAAGTACTAGGAAGAAGAAGAGAAGAGAACATCTTTCGTGGGAAAGAGGATGAAGACCGCAATGAGCTCACGTCCAAAAGGGCTGATCACCTATCAATAAGCCCCGCAAATCAAGGACAGAAAAGGAGACGCGTTCTCATGGCAGTAAATGTATACAATGAACTGTCAGAGAAGGAAAGCTCTATGACCTTAATGGAGCAGCTGCTGGGGGAGCGTTTCTATGAATGGTACTGGTCAAAGAGGCGGTTCTTCGCACCACTGGGATGGCTTGTGTCCATCCTATTTATTATTCTCAGCTTCTTCACACTGCTACTTCCAGTCACAGAATTATCTGGACAAATCGCAAGCCTGGGCAGCTTTGCGTGTATGCTCATCGTGGCGCTGCAAAGGAGCTCTTACTCGAACTTCTCAATGCTCCGGAGATGCCTAAGGACATATGAGGGCATTGTTCTTACTTCGGAGCTCTTCTTCCTAGCTTTGTCAATGGGGACAGTGTTCTGCTTGGCTCCCTGGGGCATTCTCTTTGCTCTGACATCCTTCCTGAGTTTGTGGTCCACTCTTATGTCTTATGACGCGGCTCCCCTGACCATCCGCAAGCGCTCTCGGTATCTCTATGGCGCAGGTCTACTCACCTTCATCCTTTTCTTCTTCGCTTTCTACCTTCGTCTCCTGCCGCACATGTGTGTCTACAGACTGGACATGGAGCAGGGACTAGTATTGGAGCACGAGGAAGTTATAGAGACAGAGGGGGAACGGGGATGTGGGGATGATTACGTGCTGCGAAGGACAGCGGGAAGATGGAGCTTCTCTATGCTGGAGTTCCTCCTGAGCCGCGGCTATACTTTGATCATTCTCACTCTGAAGCTCTTCATTTCAGCCCTTAAGCACCCGCAGGACTGTGTAATTCTTAAAAGTCGAGTTAGAGTTTTGGAGATAGAGCGCCCAGCAGGCCACCATCATCCACAAGACGTAATGAGCAGAGGTGACGAACCCTCCAGTGGCTGGAAGAAGGAAGAAGGCCCGCTGACAAAGCAGCAGGTTGTTAAACCTGAACAAGTAGTTACGCAGAGAGCAAAAGATAAAGATGACCCGTCCAGACCAGCGACCCTATTCTTAGCTGCTCCAGCTATGCCATTGGAGCGACCGTGCCGGAAGGGCCAAGGAGGGAGTGTTGACAAGGATATTTCAATGGAAGAGCTTAGATGAGGTTTCCCCTTCATCCGCCATCATATACGGGAGAAGAATTATGGATCAACTACAGCGACGAGCGGACGGTTGTTCTAGCCCTGGACCTCTTCCTGAACTGACGCCTTCGGTCGGACCCAAAGGTGGCAGAAGAAGCCTTCCCTAAGCCTGGGAGGAGATCTACATCCTATTCGGCGGTGATCTTATGGAACCCAAAGGATGGCGCGCAAAGAAGCTGTCTTGATTCCATCCTCTTCTTCCTTGCTTTTCTCTAACAACTTCTCGAACACGTCCTTACCCACTGCCCTGTCTTCAGTATCCGTATCATCAAGAGGAATCCGTATCATAAGAGGAGAGAGAAGACGGCCAAGTCTTTACTCTTTCCCGATGCACAGATAGAAGCCTGCTTCTTCTAATCGCTCTTCTTTAGGTTGAAGTTAGCTGCAATAGTCGGTGTGGGGTCCAAGAGAGATTGACAGACAGCAATGCAGGTGCAAATATTAATGAAGTCTGGTGAAACTTTAGTCGGTCGTTGATGATGATGGCAATAGGATTTGCCGTGGAGGATTTGAATAGAAAGAAGTAGGGTTGGAAGGGAAGGAAGGAACGGAACGCTTTCTTGGTATGGATTGTGGGAGGTCCAACTCTCTCGGGAGACGACGGGCAGCAGAGGATGTAAGCCTCCGCACCACTAACCTAAGAAAGCGAATGACCCAGTGATATGATACTACGTGGTGAGAATGCACCAGGAGACTCCGAGGTACTCTACTTTTGTCTCTCTTCACATCATCAGCAAGCCACCTTGTCAGTCCCGGTGGTGGTGGTGACCTGACCTGGTGCTTGGCTGAAGCTCATCGATAGCAGCATTGGATCTTTGCCATCGTCTCTTTGGTCGTCCGCCGAAGACTCATCAACAACAACAAGCCGCCCGCTACTTGCGATTTAGCTCTTTGGCTACACCCCGGCTTTGAAGAGCTAGAAGCCCTATGCTGTCCTCTTCTCGGCTACTTCCTCTCGCTTAAGATTTGGGGCTACGTCCTTCTCCTCCGTCTTGCCAATGCTTTGACTGAGGAGGAGGAGAATTTCCATATAGCATCAACCTCTATCATCATCATCATTATACCGTCTCCTACCAGCACTTAGCTTCCTCGCCTCGTTCTTCACAGGCTGCTGGGGTTTGATAGCGGATGAGTACTTCTTTTGGCTAGCTCCTTGACATCATCATGAAGTTCTCCTGTTTGCCTGCAACAAGATGATTTCGATGACGAGGAGACCCGAGGAAGATTGCAGTGTTCCTCATTCACCATACTCCAAGGAAGAAGATACCCTGAATAATACGGGTACGCCCGTTCCTACATCATGATGTAGGGCAGTCTTCACTACTCATGGACCCTGCCCTTGCCTCAAACAGGCTTCAGGGGCCCAAGTAGGAACTAGCTTGACCATCCATCTCTTTCCTCTGGGGAAAAGGGAGACGGGGGTGCCCTATCCACCGCCACATGATGAACGAAGAGCAGAGGAGTTCATCCGTTACAGCCCCTGATAGATCCATCCGTTACCCACCACTACCATCATTCAGTGAGCAAAGGAGCTAATAACAAGAGGCTCTGAAAGAAGAAGTATATCCTTCTTGTTGGCTTCTTCTTGGCGGAGAGGAAGATGGCCGGGTAGCCCTAGCTCTCCTTCTGAAAGGTCTGCTACATTGATTGTCCCTTATTACTACGAGTACCTCAAGAAGACCAGGCATCATAACAGGAAGAGGGGAAGAAGGAGGATGCAGGAAGAGAAGGCTGCGCAGGACGGTGATGATGTTATTATAATATTGGTGGTTGCTGGTGCTGGTAGTGCTGCTAATAAAGAGTAAGCAAAATGTCCGTCACCCACCTCCTCATCCCGCTGCTGCATGAGGTTTAGTCGACGATGTGTCGCAGGAGATGGAGCGGTAAAAAGCTCCCTACCGTACCTTCAGCCCCCTCCCATCATCTTTGGTCTAATCATGATGGCTCCTCTTATCATCATCGTTGACTGCCGCCTTGTTGGTGGCCTTCGAGAGTGATGGGAGGCTTGTCTCTATCCCAGGCAGGGCACCATCATGTTCTCCGTCATTGTCTACTCCGGGCACTAATAAGCTAGTACCGCCCTTTGAAATCCTTTTCTTCCAAGCTGTTTCTAAGTAGCTGCTATAGTCATACTCCTCGGACGACGAGCAACGAGCCTCAGGGAAGAGCACCACCATTATCACCATCATAGAAGAAGAAGAGGATATGGAGAGTTTCAGCCGCCACTGGGCCAAATTGATGAGGGCCAACGAACCAAGAAAGGCAAATCATCTCCTCTCCTCTTCTCTCCTTTATCCTTCTTTCGTCTATAATTAGCATCCAATGCCCGCAAGGCGCTGCTGCTGCCACTCCTGGTTGCTGTCTCCAACAATAATAGAAATGGAACAACAAACCATCACCAAGGACTACTTGTTAAATAGATCAAGAAGGAGGTCCTCCTTCCGATGCCAAGTGGCCACATGTAAGAGAGGAGAGAGTTTGTCCATGTCTTCTTATTCACCATCGGGAGGAAGGAAAGGTTGAAGGGGACTGTTGTCTTCTACGTCTTCTGGATGGAAGGATTAAGTAATTTCGCGCGTGACAAGAAAGGTCCATACGGTTTGTCATTAGTGTTCATCATCTCTCCCACGCTCCGGTCCCTAATCACTGGTGGGCTGCAGTTAGACAAAGGGCTCTGCCTCCTCTAGGAGGAGAAGTGCAGTTCCACTACTGTCCAGGGTCCCATCTCAACTCTTATCAGCCTTGATTCTTCTTCTACCAAAATAGCACGACGGAGCCAGCCATGTCTCTTGAAGCCCATCGTCTCAAAGATCGAGGTGCAGCGAGGACGAAGACGGTCGTTCCTCCTCCTTCTTCGCTGCTTTAGAATGTGAACACTACTATGGATGATATATTTGATAACCTTACCTTGCCTTCTACTAGTTGTATAAGCTCCTCTCATTTGGTCGTATATCCCGCCTGCTGCAGCACCACCCGCTGCCGTCGTCAGTGACTCAGTTTGCCATTGGCAGTCTTCCTTGTACTCTTACAACCCACGTCTCTGAATCGGTCTTTGCGGCGCTGCATTTGGTAAGTGTATTGCAAGAGCTCACAGGTGACCAAACGGTTCGCCACCAACCAATAAGGAGCAGACATCCTGCTCGACTTTAGAAAGGGTTATCAAGGATGAAGCTACTAAGCTCTGTCTCCACAACGTCAACGAATGCCGCTCTCACGGATGTGCTCCTCAATGGTGTGCTTGGGAAGTTCCTGCATGTAGCAGATACTGTCAGTGACGTTCTCAGAGATATGGATCACACGTTGCCCCAAATTATCGTTGTTGGGCAAGAAAGTAGCGGCAAGTCAAGCGTGCTAGAGAGTATCGCCATGATGCCTTTCTTTCCTCGAGATGAGAATATCTGCACGCGCATGGCAATTCACCTCTGTCTCCGTCATAAGAAAGGTAAGGAGCTGGAGAAATGGTGCGATGACAACAGAACGACGCCTGAGCGGAATGTGAGGATGCAGCTGAAGTACAGCGACGGTCGGCCTCCATTGGTGAGTGACTTCTTTAGCGGAGACCATGCAGCAGCGATGATGCAGGAATGGATGGACGGAATTGTCAAGAGTGACCGCACTGATGGACAGACGAAGGGCCTCTCCCAACACATTCTTGTGATGGAGGTTACCTCTCCTCATGTGCCAGATCTCGACCTAGTCGATCTCCCTGGCATTGTAGCGGGTAAACTGGATGGTGAGCCGGATGACATGATGTTTCAGAGTCGTGCACTGGTTGAAAAGTACATGCGTATGCCGCACACGCTCGTTCTGGCGGCTGTTCCCGCGGCTGAACGCGTGCGGAACTCTCAAGCCTTCCAATTATTGCAGACTCACAAGCTCACAGACAAGACTATTGGAGTTCTTACGATGGCAGACCGGGCTATGGATCCATCCAACCCAAAGGGCCCTTATGCAGAGCTCAGAGACCGCCTAGACAGGAAATCCGGGGACGTGGTTTTTCTCAAGGAAGGCTACGTCGCAGTAAGAAATAGAGACACTAGAACCAGGCCTCCAACCACCCTCGTACAAGCAAGAACGGAGGAGCTTCAATGGTTTGACCAGCATTTGCCCGGGTATAGGGAGGCCGGTCTGGCAGGTAATGATGCACTGATACGCAAGCTGGAGAGCATCCTTGTCAGACATATTCAGTTCGAATGGATCCCTGCAACCATGCAAAAGATTCAGGACGAGCAAATGGCGAAGCAGAAGCAATGGCTAGCTTTGGGTTCACCTACCCCAGCTGAGATACTTGCAGAGCTCAACAGCTTCCGGACTTCTCACCTGCATCACGCTGGCCGACCTGGTAGATTCAGTAAAAGCAATGGAGCTTCCGGAGGATGGCGCAGCAATGACACTAGATCTGACCGGGGTGTTGAGCTTATAGGGTCAGGGATGTCCGCCTTGCTCAACAACCGTCCACAGGGCTGGCTTTTGGTCAACGGTACCCAAGGACCAAGTGACATTGCTGACCAAGACAAGGAGGCTGTTGAAGAACAGACTATATTGTCGGAAGGCCTCCCACATTTATCAAAGCTCCTGCATGCAGTCTCGGGTAGATTTGACTTCGGCAGCTGTGAGAGAGAGGTCCAGAAAATTGTCAGAGAGTACGTTGGTAGGACAATGAAACAGGAGGGACTCTCGTCCCTATCGCATACAGCCAATGACGACGCTCCCGTTTTTCAGCAGTCTATGAGAATCAACAGGTTTCTGTCTGTCCTGTCAAGGTCCTTGCCGACCCTAGCTCGCACAGTCGTCAGTGTCCTCACTGAGCACGTAAAGCTGGCTATTGCTTCTGAGGATACGAGTGCTTCGATTGGGAAGGGCCAGATCAAGCACAATCGATTTGTCAACCTGAGCGGTTTCGTACGAGCCGCAGTGGGAAGTGACATTGATCTGCTTATCCGTGAGACATCTCCACGTATCCATGCAGCTGTCTCTTCTCTCTTTGTCTGCGAGAGCTTCAGAAAGGCCCCCTCACAGGAACATGCCTCCTTCTCTTCCGTTCTTGAGCGCAGCTTAATCCGTTTGATGCTTTGTCCTTTGTTGGAACTCATCTTTGACCCCATAGAGGTGGCTGTGAAGCTTATTGAGGCCTTTGATCCGCATGCTGCTGATCCATCTTCTTCACTACTCAACGAGGAGTTCGTGCTCTACGAGAGCTGTGCTCACGAGAGGAAGGCGTTGAATGATAGTATTGATCGGATGTCCACTGCCCTGAGCATTCTGTCGAGCTTCAGCTCCGACTAGTAGCATATAGATGCAAAGGAGACAGTCCCGCAACTTAATCTTTTTAAGAGCTTAGTGCTCAGGCTGTTTAGCAGTAGGAGAGCTCTAACACGCTTGCAACTAATGCAGTCCACATGAATGACTGCCTTTAAAATGTCGGGGTCAAAGTCGGGTGTACTATAGTTCTTAGTGAATATATTACCTAGGACTGATTGGTCGCTAAGCCATTCGATGGACAGGAAAGAGAAGCAAAGACTGTCTGATAGCTCTCCAATAGCGATGCATCTGATAGCCCTCCGATAGCATTGCCCGAAGGACAGAATGACAGAGCAATACCTGGGCCAATGACTAGTATATATAATGAGGTCTGAGAGGTTCACACGTCGAGGATAACCTGGCAGAAAGGCAGCAGCGGTCCTGGATAGCTCATAGAGATACTTTGACAGGAAGCAGCTTCTCCTCTTCAGTACATACGCCGCATTCTGTGAGCTGCTCGGGCCACTCCCAATAGTTCCAAGCCAAATGGTGGATCTGGAAGTTCTCCCATCCTCAAAGGACGGGTTGAGCGGTGGGAGGAGAGTAGAGACGAGAGGAGATGGTGTTCGATGAGAGACGATCTTCTATTAGGAATCTAACGACTTACGACTGATGAGCTTCGTGCTGCCATGCCTCCAGTCCCATCATCCTGCTACGACTCCTAAGGAAACCCAAAGGCAGGCAGACAGAGGAAGGCAAGATCTTCTTTGTCTGGTTCGCAGCTTGATGGGGAAGCCAGCTTCTTTCCTGTGAGTTGTACAGCTGTACACCCAGTAACGGACCGTCAAGCTCGCCGAGATTAATCTTTGAATAGTATTTTCTCCGATACATCTGTGATTACTGACAAAAATAGTTATATACATTGGTTCTTTTTCATCAGCTCTCTGATGAAAATAGTAGCTGAGCAACACGATGATGATGGATAATGGAGGTTCGCATTCAATTCAAAGACTTGGCTTGATGCTGGTGGAGTGCACTCGAGGTACGAGCAGAAGAGCTTCCAGTCTCTGCTAGGTCTGCCACGAGAGAGAAGGGAGATTGCACTCAATTGCTCGACAGAAGTGCGTATCAATTCCATCAGGAGGAGTTCGTTGAAGTTTAGTGCTACAGACTGTCGGCGGCTGGCCATTTAGTGGAGATCCTGCGTAGAGGTTCTTTGGCTTCGTTTGGAAGGTATAAAGCCAACTCTAGTCCTCTGGAAGGTCCGGCTCAAGGGACGCAGGCTGGAGAACCTTCCCAATGGAATAATGCTTCAAATGCTTGGTGCATTCTAGTAGCGAGAGACGTTAACTCTCGCCTTAGTGCGTGATGGCGGGGAAGAGGCCAAGAAGTGAGAGTACCGCCTCGGCTGCGGTAACTACTGTCCCGACCGCACCTTCGGCATCACCCTCTGCCTCCCTCGTGATCGACAACTGGTCACACAAATCTGGAGTGGTGATCAAACTGCAGTAAGACATCGTCAGCTTTGGTCTTGCCAGAATGAGAAGTGACACATTTGTCCATACTTACCCAGGAATATTGTGGCAACGGCCAACCTAGGATGTAAGTTGGACCTGCGAACCATTGCTTTGCATGCTAGAAACGCTGAGTACAACCCTAAGGTACGCACGCCGAGCTGTGTAAGGTGACCAGGCCCTTTGCAACGGTATTCAGTCGCCTTGAAGCGTGTCCCTCTGCTTACGGCTTCTATTTTGATGCCTGTAAGCTAACGCTAATTCTCAACAGCGGTTTGCAGCAGTGATCATGAGGATCAGAGACCCGAAATCTACCGCCTTAATCTTCTCGTCCGGAAAGGTAGGTCACACCGCTCCTGGTATTTTGTCATTAAGGTGTCCTCAGCTGATCAGAGTGTATGCTTCGGTCGGCCTTGACATACCCACGTTCGAAATCCTGACGGTGCTTGGCCGTGACCTCTTCCCAATGGCCCGGTCCTTGTTATAGCTGGTCATCACTGGAGCCAGAAGTGAGGGAGATGCCAAATATAGTGCTAGAAAGTTCACTGCCATCATCCAGGTAAGAGAAAAACTGTTATTAACCCATCGCCTGCATTAAGATGTTGTCCTACTTCATGGTCCTCAACAATGACACCAATGTTCGTGACAGTCTGCCTCTTACGTGTCTATTTTCACTTGTTTATCATAAGTAGACGTTTTCGTTGGTTACAAATGTTGGCATAAGGCGCCTTCCGCCTCTTGCACTTTCATTAGCTGATGAGTAGCTTTTCCTCTGTCTTTCAAAATCTGAGAAGCTCTTCTGCATGTGCAGAAGTTAAATTTTCCAGCTACATTCTCCGAATTCAAGGTGCAGAATATGGTTGGCTCTTGCGATGTCCGATTCCCGATTCGGCTAGAGGGACTCGTGCTGGCACACGGAAGATTCTCCAGTGTAAGTAACGATTGGGTCAGTCGTCTTGCCCTTCGCTAATCCTCGAGCCTTAGTTGCTCTTCTGCGATTGCTCATTATACTGTAAGAACACTGCTGCTCTGCCATCCTAATAAGCTTAGTCTGCCGTCTACCAACCTCCCGCGAGCCTATTGCTTATAAGCCCGTTTACTGTGCTCCTTGTCACTTGCGCAGTACGAGCCCGAGCTCTTTCCCGGCCTGATATATCGTATGGTCGACCCCAAGATTGTTCTTCTGATCTTTGTGTCAGGGAAGATGGTTCTCACTGGGGGAAAGGTGAGTCCTCCAAAGAACCAGAAGCCTTTGGAGTCGTAGTGATACCTCTGAAGCGGCGATGCTTTGTTCGCCAACATCCAATGCCTAACCTCATGCTTCAATTTTTTTCCATTGGAGTTGTCATTTTCTTTTCTCTCTCGTCAAGGACTACAAAGCCCGCACAATACCCTTGGGTTTCTCGTCCATCTGTTCTTGCCGTCCATCTTTTAGCGTACCTTGCCCTCTACCTCACAGCCTTACCTATGAACCACCGCTTCCCTGGTCTCTTCAGAACCGTGAGCAGATCTATCGTGCCTTTGAGAACATCTATCCAGTACTGTTAGAGTTTAAAAAGCAAACTATCACCACGGCAGCCCTTCTTATGGACTCCTATGGCCCAAGCGACGAAGAAGAGGAGGATGCTGAGAGAGAAGGTAGGGCGAGTTTATCAGATCTTTTTTTGTTCCGCTCGTTCTCTCTGTCTTGTCTAGATATGTCTTTGGAATCTATGCATCTCCTATCTAATCGTAACCCCTTGTTTGTAGAATGAGGCTACGCGCCACAGGCGTGCCACTTCATATTTATGGTCACTCGTCGGAGGATGGCCGAAGATTTGAGAGCGAACGTAATATGTCAGACACCACCAGAAACTTAGATTAATTCCTATACGCTACGTTAGGGACACCCGCTGAACAATAGAAGCTCTTAAGCCAACAATATCAGTTTTTGTCTTTCTGTGCTTCGGCACTACGTTCACCACCTAGGCCTGCATCCTGAAGCCCTTACCCTGCTCTACATGTGCCTTACAGTTTCTACCATCTCAGCTCAAGTGCACTCCGGCTTCTTTCAGCCTCGAAAGAGGGGTATCGACAGTCGTTGATCTCTCAACTTAGCCTAGAGAAGCTCTACTCCAGCTCCTACGAGTACTCCGTCCACCATCTACATCTTATGAGGCGGGTGACCTCCGCAATAATCGACTAAGTGATCGCCGTCGTCTTCATCTCTCGAGTGCTCTTCTATAGCCTGCTAGAGTCTTCCATCTCTTCATAGAATATTCATATAACCATCAATTACGACTATCTCTAGACAGGCTAGAGCTGCTGAATGTAAGAATATATCAGCTACGTCCATGAGTCGTGGTCAGTAGTACCACCTAATGTCGTTAGTGGTAGAGTTAATGTACCCACCATGAAAGCGACAATGATAGGAGATGTGGTGACCAACCTCGAGGGGTTATTGGGGCGTTTCTCTTGGGTTATTTTGTACAAGGATGTCAGGCTCTAATCACCCTCTGTCTGTCTCTCTCTCTCTTCTCTCTCCTTTGTCTCTTCTCTCTCTCTTCTCTCGCGATGTCTGTACCTGCTGTCTTTGGCTCTTCTCTCTCTCTCTCTCCTCTCAGCACGGCCAATCCTACTGCTGTTATTATGGCGCTTCTTTGCAATCATACTCCTTCCTTTCTTTGTGCTGTGCTCATGAGCCCACCCTCTTGCTCACCTCAAGACACAAGCAGCTGAGAATCTCCTTCTGGATAGGGAGGCAACTCTTGAGCTCTCGGTCAAGCGTACAAGGAAAGATACCCCTAGCGCTCTATGCTGGGAAGAGCACAGGGGATCAACCTTGACCATGACGCTTTCGAGACGGGCCAAGCCACCATCTGCCCTTCGGGCCATGACCTGGAACATCTGGGACATGCCGGTGGCGAGGGACAGGAAGAGGAGAATCAAGGCTATTGCTGAGTTCCTCGCCGCCAACGATGAAGAGGAGGCTGCACTGGTCGCTTCTCCGCTTGAGAAAGAGGGACGGAGAGACAGTGGGATGAAGTTAGATATCGTGGGCATCCAAGGTAAGAAGCCTTTCTGTCTCTCAGCATCTTACAAAGCGTTTATGAAGACAACCCTATAACATATCCCCTCCTTGACAGGCAGAGACCTATGTCTCTTGTCGGTCTTTGCTTGTGGATCCGCGTCTTTTGTATCCACTTCCTCATCAGTCTTTCAACCTGTTGCCTGATCGGCAGTGACCCCGCCGTTTGCCCGTCTGCTGACTATAGCGTCACTCTATCGGCTCTCTCTTGTTTATGCTGCTTGATCGTACCTTACATCTTGTCATCTTCTTCTCTCAGTTTAGGTCCCTCTCTAGATTGTTTGCCCTTCTCTGTTGAATATTCTTACGTGCGGCCTCTGTCTCCCCTTCAAAATCCTCCTGCCCTGACTCTTCTCTACACTTTCCTCTACCTGTACGGTACGCTATATATGTATACATTCATCTCTCTCTCTTTTTATATGCCAGGATTACCTCTAACCGCCCCTCATTCTCCTCTGTCTACTCTCACTCTCATGCTTATTATCCCTTGCGATCGCTCTCATCGCTTTCGCGTTACCTTGCAGAGGCCTTCATGCCCTCCGACCGGCATCTTCTCATAACTGCGGCAGCCAAGGGCGGCCTTGTTTACTGGCAGTATTTTATGCAGGGCGCCTCCCCACCTTTTTCGGACTCTTCGGGTCTTCTTCTTCTCTCACGCTTTCCCATCCAGGAGGTCGGCTTTTGGAGGTTCTCAGTCAACGGGAAGCCTCACAAGCTGCAGCACTTTGATCATTTCTGCGGCAAAGGCTGTGGGTTCGCCCGCTTGCAGACACCCGCACATGGCCCCGTTGATGTCTATATATCTCACTTTGTCTCCATGTATGTGGACAGGGTGGAGAAGGATGAGTACCATGCTCATCGAGTTGCACAGGCATATGAGTGCGCTCGATGGATCCGAATGACACAGAGAAGTCCAATTGCTTTGCTTCTGACGGATCTCAACTCAGCTCCTTCGTCTCTCCCTCATCGCCTTCTCTCTGCCCTTGGGGGCCTCAACGATGCCTTTGCCCTTGTTCATGGGAGGGAAAGAGAATATCCTACGTTTGCGGAGCCATCCAACCCTTACAGCCCCCCCGGCGAAGTGCCTCAAAGGCTGGACTATATCTTCCTCAGATTGCTTAGACAGAAGGGAAGAAGAAGAACCAATAACTGGGAGCTACTAAGTGGGGACAACGACAACGAAGAGAGAACCTCACCACCGTCAAGGTGGAGGCTGACGTATTGTGATCGCGCCTGCATGGAGCCTATAGGCAAGAATGGCTACGGTCGACACGTGCTGATGTCAGATCACTACGCAGTGGTCTGTGAGCTAGAGATAGAGAATGACGGAATGACCGTGAACATAACGGCATCTCGGGAGGAGGAAGATGGGGCAGTGTCACTTCGTCAGATAGAGGAACCCATCGTAGTAGATAGAGACAGTGGGCCAGTCGCGTTTTCTGCGGATCAAAAGGTCTTGCTAGCCGACTCTGCAGGCACGATTGAATGGGGTCTACAAGACTCCATCAAAAGGAGAAGGAAGCACCAAAGCAGGATGTGGCTTGCTCTGTGCCTGACAGCTATCTCTTCCTTTCTTTCAATCCCTTCTCTACCTCTCCATCACTCGGTGAGGGTCCTAGTAAGCGTTCTTCTCGCTTTCTGGGCGGCCTTAGAATTCCTCCTTTCTCAGCTCTTTTGCAAAGAAGAGCAGATGTCCTTGAGAATGATCAGGCTAACAATGGCCGTAGACCTCAAAGAGCCCGTTACGGCACTTCCCACAGGGATGATTCATCCATGGTACGGAAGTTCAAAGGGCAAGTAATCAGCAACAACTATCTCCATGATATGGCAGTTCCTGCTGCTGCTTCTTTCTCACTTATCGTCATTCTATCTCTCTCATGCTACGATCGACGCGTTCTTAGCGGGCTGTGAGTAGAGAGACCACAGACACAACTGGCTGCTGACACCGTTGTGGATTCTTTGATGGATGTCAAGCGGTGCGCTGTAGCGGTTTACCAATCTTACAGGGCCTGTCTAGTATTTAAGCAAGCGCATTGCTCCTTTCTTTCTCCAAGCGTTCAGCTATTGCAGGAGACGTGCTGAGAGTGTTGTTCCGTACCTTGCTTCCGCTCTAGAGAGGGCAGACAGCGAGGATAAACTACCTTCAAAGCAGCAGTGCAGCAAGACACATTCATTCAAGGCTTCGTCAAAGCTACTATCCTCTTTCGTCCTTGAGCGCCATTTTCCTCTCACTTGGTAGCCACTCAACTCTCGTGGTTATCTCAATTTCAGTGGCGTTCAGTACTTCCTCCTTCCAGAGGTTCTTCTCTTCTTTCCAACGCCTTCATCATCTCCGTACTTCCTTTCCAACTGCTGGAAGAGCTCATCCTCTCGCCCCTTGTACCGCCTCAACAGTCTATCTACTTCACCTAATTTCGTAGGGTTGTGCTCTGTATAGAAAGAAACTAAACGAGCCCGGTAAGACCAGCCCAGAGCGTCCCCTACCACCGTCTCCGAGACAAGCGAGGACGCGAATATAAGTCCCTGAAGGATAGCTGGCCCCACCATCAGCTACACAAGGAAGATTCCCATATGTTAGACATTCGGTCTATGCATCGCCGAAATGAGTGAGAACTCGAGCAGGAGAAGGGGAGAAACAGCCATGAAAAGGCCCTCTGTGCAGTGTGGAGAGTGCCAGAGCGGTGAGAGAAGCGTTGACTAATAGAACAAAGAGGCCGGAAGGAGAACGAGAGGAAGTGCCTATCGTACCACCAAGAACATAACAGCCAACCAGTTGAGGCCCTTCTTCTCTTCCTTGCCGTCGGTCTTTGGATCGTAATCGTCAACTACGTGCTCCTCATGCTCGATCTCCTCCTCCTCAGAAGATGAACTATCATCTTCAATCACCACGTCATTTCCGTCCAGGTCCTTTGCCTTCCGCACCTGAGAAAAGAGGGAGAGCATACACGTTGTCAAGAGGCCTGCTCTTCTTAGAAGCTCGGGTTCCTAGAAGTTAATTGGTTCGTCTATCAAGGAGCTAGAGGAGTGCCCATGGCAACAAGAAAGCTGAAAAACAACGTGGCTACTTTCAACAGAAAGAGAGTGAGGTCGGTGAAGAGAGTGGAATGGAAGCCCAAGGGCAGGGGACTAGAGACAAGCATAGAGCAACGAAACCTTTGCACCGAATCACCTTCTTCAGCTTCTCATTCTTGAAGGAGAGCCCAATTGGCGGAGGACCTTTAGGGCCTCCACCTCCACAGCACGCGTCAGGCATCTCTATTGCTTCAAGCTTCTTCCTTGCTTGCTCTATCGTCTCCTTGAAGCCTTCTCGGTTGAGCTTCAGCAAGTTGTGGCAAGCTCAAGTGTGGCCCGGAAACTGAAGAAGCCATTGCAGATCAAAACATGCGCCTCGTTCTCGCCATCTCTTCTAGCCTAACCAATAGCTTGAATGCTACTCTGCCTGGTATCAGAAGAACCAGATAATGATACAAACTGCCAGAACACTAACCAAAGCTCCCCCAGGAGGGTCTATCTCTTAGGCTCTCTGTCTCTTTTCTTTTCTCTCTCTATTTGCCTCTGTCTCTGCGACAATTACCCGTTTTCTAATGTCACTCTTACCTCCTTGCCTCTCTGTCTCTATCCTGGTCTCTCTCTCTCTTCTCTCTCTCACCTTATTTCTCTTCTGTCTCAGCGTCATCAGCTCCAAGACAAGGAATGAAGTTCTGTCAAAGGATCTGTCCAAGCTCTATTACCAAGGATTTCTAGGAAGTGTCTCTCCCTGAACAACGCCTCTGAAGCTCAATCATCGGATTCTGCATGCCGTTTGTCTCCTAGTGGTCCAATTAGGGGTGTCTACTCCTGGTCATGTGCCTTCTGAGTAGGACAGACTAGCCCAGTGGCAATCGTGGGGCTCATCTCATTCTTGCGCTTGAGCTCTCCTCCCGGCAAAGTAGCTCATCTATTGCTTGCGGTGCTTTTCTCTCTTTCCTTCTCTCTTATCTTGTCCAGCTTTACCGCTTTTGCTGTCAAGCAATGAATCGCATTGAGGAGATCCGTCGCATCAATGAGAGAGAACTTCAGCTGGGCATCAAGTTTGAAGCTTCCTGGCATCAGAAGTACAGGGCCAGCGCCTGGATCTTTATAGGAGGACTACCCTATGAATATACCGAGGGAGACGTACTCTGCGTCTTCTCACAATGCGGAGAGATAGAAGATATCAACCTTGTGAGAGAGAAAGACACAGGCAAGTCTCGAGGTTTTGCCTTTTTGAAGTTTGAGGACTTCCGCTCAACCGTCCTCGCTGTGGATAACTTCAACGGAAGCACGCTGGGAGGGAGACGGGTCCATGTGGATCATGTTGAGAAGTACAAGCTGCCTAAAGATGTGAGAGAGAGAGAAGAGGAGCTGGAGAAGGATGGCGGAAAGGTAACCGAGCTCAACCTTCTTTACCTTCTTTTCTCTGCCGTCTTTAGAGGTCCTTCTGTATCTCTCCTATAGAATCTCTCTTGAAATCTCTTTCTGCCTCTCTTCCTCGCCTTTCTGTCACTTCTCCCTCTCTCTCTCTGATCCTAGCCAACGCTTCCTCGGTCTACCGTGTGGCTATCTTAATGTTCTCTCTTGCGCTGTCATCTACTCCTTGATTATCTGACAACAACCTGCGCTCCCTCGCACTATTTGGCTTTCGCTTCTTATGACCGGCTCATTTGTCTGTGTCTTGGCCAGTACGGTGAGGTGCGGACGCGAGGACTACCGGGTCACGCTTATGAAGGGAAAGAGCTGGCCTCGGACTTTACTATCAAGAAGGGGGTCGACCTGTTCAGCCGGCCAGAAGAGGAAGAGGAAGAAGATGAGGAACAAGCAGGTAAGAGAAAGAGCTACGGAGGGACACAGAACGGCAGTTGGGCGTACAAAAGCGCGGACGGAACGCTGATAAACCTGCAACCTCTCTCTTCTCTCTTTTAGTTGTTTGCTGACAAAAGAGGTCTCTTGGCGCAGCTACTCACTACGTCTTTCTCTTCCTTCTCTCTTCTACGGGCGGGGAAGCCTCTGATAGGTCGGATGTTGAAGGCCGAAAGAGAAAAAGACAAAAGAAGGAAAAGAAGGAGAAGAAGGCGAAAAAAGAGAAAAAGAAACACAAGACCAAGGAAAGCAGACGATCAAGAGACAGGGGTAGCGATGAAGAGAGGAAGAGGCGTTCACTAGATAGAAGCTACGATGACAATAGAAGAAGAAAACGCTCACGAGAGAGAGAGGAGGATGACCATAGAAGACAGAGAGATGAGAGACAAGATAGAGGCTCTTCACCAAGTGCAACCACTGCAGTCAAGCAGAGGGAAGAGCCTCATCGACTTGCGCCCACTATCCCATCTAGCGGTGGGCCAACAGGTGCACCTGCTGCTGCGTCTTGGAGGGGACGACTCGAACCCTCTGCTGCGCCTCCCGCGTTTTCTTTTTCCAAAGGGGCAAATTTTGCACGAGGAACGCGTCCTGCGGGCGAAGAGGAGAAAAAAGCGTCTACAGGGTCGGGAGGAAGTGCGCTCCGAAGCATAGAAGGAATCGCCGGCCAGTCTAGAGCGCGATAACAATCAATTGCAGACCTCAACTCTTTTCTACGCTTCTCTCTTCAATCCGCTGCCCCTATGGCTCTGCTTTAGTAAATGGGGGGCCTCTCTCTCTCTTTCTTGTTTGCCTTAGAGAACCGTTCCCTTCTTCTGTTTACCTGCATCGCGACTCTTTCTATTCCCTCCATTGTGCGCCAGTCATGATACATTTCTCTCTCGTTTTTCCATTCTCTCCTGCTACCATCATGAAGAATGAGGAACTGCCTCTAGCACTTGGCCGTCCTCTCTCATACTTATCTACTATTCGCTGCAAAGCAATGCAAGGCGTCAGCTTCTCTCGTACCCGAAGTATAGCATGATGATCACCAAACGTTTCATAAATAAGCTCTTAGATATGTTCACAATGTTACTTCGCAGACTCCCTGCGGTTGTTCAGACCCACAAACACTTTCAAAATCTATCGACAAGTTCTCTTGCAGAAGATCCGAGAAGCTTTCGAAGGGGCAGAAGATATCCTCACAGCCTGGGACCATCATTTCTCTCTCGTTTAGAAATACTTGAACCTTGTACTCCTCCCTCCTCTCTTCCGTGGTCATCTCACACTTGTAGAGCACAAATCCTACGTTGGAACTAAACGGTACCACCTGACTTGAATGGTAAGCTCTGCTCTCCAATTCCTGCAGTGTGATGTTAGCAGTCATGGGATCGTGAAGCGGGAGACGCAGAAGACCAAGAAGAGGAAGCAGCGTCTCTGCGTGGCCAAAGTAGAAAGCGCTATGGTATTCTTCGTCATCATCTTCGTCGTTTGTATGACGCTTCATCATCTCGAAGATCTCCTACACGGAACGGAACATGGCTATCAAACTAATAGAAGCAGAAAAGCGAATCCATGATGAAATAGAGGATCTCCTGTCGGAACCGCAAGGGCGAGAGCGAGCAAGCGACTGATGATTCAGAGACTGACTACCAAGAAAAGACAGAGAACCAGCCAGCAGAGACGGGACCTGCAACAGGGGAACTCCCATTTTCCAGTTGATCGGATGGCCATAGAACTTAGTCCAGTACGTCTTCAGATCCTTATGATAGTTTAACGTCCACAGTGTCTCAGGGGAAAGTAGTGCGCACCAGTGAGCTGTCGTGTTCATCACAGAGACGTCAAAGCTACAACCAGAAGGGACGAAGAAGGTGTTGAGTCTGAGCAAGTAAAGCGGCCGTGCAGAAGCTGGCATGGAAGAAGTTGACTGACAATGCCAGGCAGAGCTTTCATGTGACCACGAGAACGAACGAATAACGGGTGATTGATAGTGAAAAGGCGTCTAGAGTTGATCCAGCACCATCTATAGGTACAGGCGAACCGTCAAAGCTTTACAGCTTGGAACTCGGTTCGCATTGAAGGATTTGACTGGCAAAAGCGAACACAAAATAACTCCTATAAGGGGAGGTACTCACGCGCAGGCAGTGTACGCTGCGATGACGTCTGCAGGAGTCATGTTCCTATATGCAGAGAGGCCTAAGGTTTTCCCGAGTCTCTCGGCTGCATCCATCATTAGCTTGCCTCTCTTGAACTCCTCGTATTCCTTCATCACTGCCGCACTTCGACGAACCTCTTGCTCATAGAGTGGACAATGGTCAAAGAAGCGCAGCAGACGGTCCTATAGGTACGAGGCAAAGGCAGATTATCGAGGCAGATATTAAGCCACCAAAGAGAAAGACAAGGGTCTCGGTAACATGAAGCTCCCGGAGTGATAATAGTGAGGAACAGTGCCCATCCTGACTATAAGGCGACGGCGGCAAATACGGAGCTAGACGGAACCAAAGGCAAAGTGAAAAACTCAACTGGGGAGAAGCAGAATGGCCAAAGATAGAAGAAACCTGTAGATATTTTAGTTCAATGACAGAAGGGGTCAAAGACCAAGGCTGATAGAGACCGTTGGCGTGACTGACCTCTTGCTTCGCGGTCGTCTGCAAGAATGGGAACTGGTACTTCTCGCTCAATTCATTGCCATTCCCATCATTCAACAGGGAAAAGGCGAACCTACGATGAGGACAGTGGGATTAGAGGAACGATGCCCCAAAGGCCAGGCCCAGAGGAAGAGTAGTATATATAAGGCCGAAGCGGTTCGTAAGAGCTAGTATCACGAGCACACAGGCTCCAGCGGACCATAAGCACTACGTGACAAAATCATGAGCTTGCAGCCGGACCAGGCAAGCGCAAAAGACTACTAGGATATTTGTTGGGGAGCTAGCAGCAGTGCATAGACATAATGGCTCAACGCCGAGAGATATTATAGGCAACAAGGTTCAGAAGAAGCATGAAGAAGATAAGAGACGCGCCAAAGAAAGGGCTGGAGTTCATTCACAGAAAGAGGGGCGTCCTACGCGGAGGCGCTAATACCCGCTCTGGAGGTATCGCTGTGCCTAATCTTCATCCTACTAGGGTTGTACCGCCCGCCTAACAGTCCTGGCAGTCTCTTTTTCATCCTCCTGGCAAGCCCCACCATCTCTCTTAGTCCTCGAGGAGAAAGCATCTTGTCCTCCTCTGGACGATAGGGAGAGACCCAGGACCTTAGCCACGAGGGGCCAAGAGAGGTGCTATGAGTGGCCTCAATGGCGCGGATGGCGGAGACAAACTTCTGAATCTTTCTGATGTCGTTGCTTCCCGGACCCCTGTGAACGATAAGCAGCTGAGTCTCTGGTTCTCGGGTTCCTGAGTTTTTGCGACCTAACAGCTTATGTTATGCTATCTAGAATATTGCTCGCTCTCTCTGCTGCTCTCTGTCTCTATCCCCGTCAAGCTCTGTGTCCGTCGATGTCATTGCTTCTCATCTTCTCGTATCAATTGTCCTGCTCTCTCTCTCTTCCCCTCTCTCTCGGTCTGCCTGTCTCTCTCTCTCGCTTCTTGTTCTCATGATAGCCAAAACTCTTCTTCTTCTGCATGTTGTTTACTCTCTCACTTTTCTTTTTTTGGCTGGGGTTGCAGGCGGGGAGCATACCTTGAGCCATGGCGGAACACCCAGGAGGTGTGGATGGGAGAGCAAGTAGGGGGAGCGGCAGACGCGAGAGACTTCAATGGGGAAAGGTCATCACCTTCCAACGGATAGGGAGACTTTGTGGATAGATATTTAAAGATCCAGTTAGGTGCAGCTTCTCCCTTCGGCAGCTCGCTAAGAGCAGAAGCGGCCACCCCAGAGTAGCTCAGCCAGAGGAGGAGACAGACCGAAAGGCGAAGAGTCATTGGTGTTCGAGAGGCGCAACGATTGTCCATCGCGTCCGGTCGTCACAAAGGCTATCAGCGCTTCTAGCTTCTAGCCAGCTGCCGCCGTAGACGAGAGCTCTTTCTCTTTAGCAGGAGGACAGTGAGAGCCTCTCAAAATGATGGCCAAGAGCTCCGTCTCTGGGCCAGGCCCAGCCGTCCAGACACAATTCTGAGTCTGAAAGCTCTGATGAGGCGCTGACTTTTCATCACTTCCAACTGTCACCCAGCGCATCCTCTCTCCTCAACTCTCTACAAAGGGGACGCCAACAAGCCCTTCCTGCAACTATTCTCTTGCTCGTATGTCTACAAGGGACACCCGCGCGGGCGGTAAACGGACCAAGGACGCGTTGACGGTAGAGAAGAAGCTTCATCAGCTCTGCTGCAGCGCCAGATCTCTGGGTCTATACAGCGAATACCGAGGCTGAGATAGTGCCTATGAGCCATCTTTAGACGCTTATGGCACCCTCAATGGGCTCACGCTACTCTAGGTAGTTATAGGGAAGGGGTAAGCGATGGGCAACGTCATGGAAGGGAAAGAGGCTCCGATGATCAAAGAAACTCTACGGACATCGTTAAGGGCCTTGGGACAGAGCCGTTTGAGTGCAGTAGTATGAGAGGATTCCTAGTGTTGGCCTCGCCAAGGATCGGACCGCTTTGCTGCTCCCAAACAATCCAAAAGAAAGGCTTTGCTATTAGCTATATAATAGTGGCTATAGACAGATATCTCTCTCCCCTTCCAGAGGAACGTCATTCATCTCACAGGAGGCAAATACTGGCCTCTTCGTTAGGCCATGTTCTCACATCTATCTCTGGCTGTTGGGAGCATTATCTGCTGGTGTCAGGTTCTGGACCTGCAGCAGGATAGTTCCATTATCTTTAGTCTCGACAGAGATGACAAAGCAAGCGGAGTTCTTCTTATACCTGCAGAGGCTTGAGTTTGAGCTTGACTCACGATGCTCGAGTGTTGTGCTGCAGAACTCGCCTGTGCCTACACAAACTTCGTCACACAGCGCTTGACCATCTCGCATTTGCCAGCTTTCCATGCTGCATACTCCTCAAGCACTCTGGCGTCCACCTACGACGAGTCGACAGGAGTGATGGTCCTGCTTTGGTCGCCAATCCTTCTCGCAGCATGCAGCTCCTACCGCTGGTCTCTCTCTCTCTCTTTACAAACTCAGCCTGAGACTACATTTATTATCATACCGTCCTCAAAATCGTCCTTCGTGCGAACCAAGCGAGCCTTGGCGGCGGTCAGTAGTCCTCCTGTGGCTTGCAGCCGTGCCAATTCCTCCTCAGCTTGCAGGTAGATTGCCCTGATGCGGTGGTGAATTCTGTTGAGCAACAAGCCAAATACACAGGAGAAAATACTGCACCTCTTTTCATCTCTTCTGTGGAGGCATTCTTCAGCGGCCTTTATCATCCTCAGAAGGTCCTTGAGCTGGCAACAGGTTATCACTCTCTTTTAGAGATGACCTCTAGAAGAGGTACCATGGATATCGCCCACAAAGTGGAAACATGGAAATGCAACCCAATAAACGGCAAACGTAGAAGAGAAATGCTTGACAAGAGAGAGAACCAGCGCACCCAAGGGCACGACTGGTGGGAGAGGAACAGACTGGTTAGGAGAACCCTAAGAGGAGCACGACTGGTGGGAGAGGAACAGAGCATGCTAAGCCGTAGTCGTAGGTACCAGGGACAAGAGATACACGAGCCTCATTTCCCATCCTCACCTCCTTGTACAGGTCGCCAAGGCCATGATCTTCTGGCTGTCTTCGGAAGATGAAGACAGGTGCCATAGATACAAAGTAATGACCGCTTACGTCCTACCATCAAGATAGTCGTGTCAGAAGCCTATTCCAGGACCCAGCTACACGGTTCTGAAAGCATACCTCATCATACATGGACTCAGTCTCTGACATTGCGTAGAGATCCTGCACTGCATTGTCCAAACTTTCTGTCGCTGCTTCTCTATGTTTTATTGCGCCGAGTACGTGGTCGGCTAAAGTGCTCGTTTGCTTGTGCAGGGTTCGAAGGTAATCTTTGGCCTCATCCACCACTTTGTCAGTCCCGAAAGATATATCTGGAGCCGGATACTGAGAAATAGAGGTCAAAAGATAATGCGGATTGACAAAAAGCGTCTTCGCAACTCTACCTTTTCGCTGATTGACTCGACCGCCTTCCCCAACCAGGAGCCCATTTGCGTGACCATGCCACCGAGTGACTCGTTGTACGCATTGGCCTTACTATAATAATGAGAAAAGCTTAGCCACGATAGGCTCCTCAGACTGTATAATTGGCAAGACTGTATTATTGGCGGTCAGTACCTGAGTAGACCTGCTGAGCTAAGCTGAAGAAAGTCCTTTACTGCTTCTGATCTGCCAAGGGCAGGATGGTTCAGAATGTGTTGCAGAAACGACTCCAATCCCTCCCTCCGGTCGGCAAAGAACTCAGGGCTTCCAAGCCATCCATAGTCAATTTCCTTCGGCTTCTTCTAGGAGAGACTGACCTCTATAGTTTGGGATCAACAGCAATACTTGGAAGTTGCACGAGGCTCTGATATATATTGAAGGTGCCGAGGCCTTTCGCCTTCGCAGTGTGACAGAAGTAGTAGGCTCTGGCCCTTAGAAGCCTGTTATCTAGCTAGTTTATCCTCAAAGTGCCTCTATTCTACGACAAATTCTACACCTAATCTACATGCAAGGGGAGGGAGGGTGGTGCAAAGAAATGCTTTGAGGCACCAGCAGGCAGCAGGGGCCTGCTAACTGACTGCCCTGAGCGCAAGTACATGCCCTGCCCCGTAAGGGGGTGTGTGCCTGGCCTCAGGTAACTTAGAGAGTGAGGCCAGGTCCATCCTCCGCAGCCGAGGAAACCTTAACATCCTACGGATATTCTACCTCACCCAGCTCATAGCTCTTCTCTGGAAGCACAGGCACTAAGTAACCCGGAAACAGGTGCAAAGCTACGTAGCGACGTGAGTTTCGGCGGATAACCTACAATCAATCTTCAAAGTTCCCTACCTGGTGATGGAGCCACTGAACGTCAGCATAAGAACGGGAGATCACCTTTTCTGTCTCATGTTCCGAGTTTATGGAGACTTTCCAAAGAGAGCTGTGGGAGATACCCCTCAGCATGTACTACAGGGTTATTCACGGTAACGTGGACCATGTTGCTCTACTGAATGGACAAGAAGCCAAGCCGACACCCAGACTACGATCCAAGCTCTCGATCTTCCCTGATGAGCTATAGGTAGCAGCGAATCTTCTCAATCTCTGAGTTACAGTCAGGGACGATATATAAAAGGCATGCCTCTAACTAATCTCTAGCGCCAATGTCTGCTGAAAGCCAATCTGAAGCTCCAGAAAGCGCGAGAAGAGATAAACTGCAGAATAGCAGAATAGTAGAGATCTTTCCGCCGACTGACGCTTCTTTTTTCCCCTTGATCTGATCCCTCACAATAGGCCGAAACGCCCTCCATGAAACACTTCGTTGATCTCCAGGATAAGTTTCTTCTTCTCGTCCCTCTCCTACGAGTAGAACTACTGCTCGGACTCATCTTCGTTCTTTTCTCTCCCCGGCACGCCTGATAAAGCTTTCCTTGCCTCTTCTCCGTCCCTGTAGGGGGCCGGGCTGCTGTATTCTAAGGCTCAGTCTTTTTATCTCGAGCTATGCTTCGGCGCTTCCTTGGTCTCCCTTTTCCAGTGGCCCCTGCTGTAGTTCTATACGAGAGTTGCTGAAGAGCCGAAATGGATGTCTACGGCGAACATGCGATAATCCGTCGCACGGGTGGCGGCGGCGCGCCTCCCGCCGTCATAACCATGGTCTCACCCTATTGTGTTCTGCTGCAGTGTCGGACCCCGGATACCGCTGCTCTTGTGTGCCGCTCCACTTGCTCTCTCGCTCTCCCTTCTTCCGCCCTGGTGACCTGGCGGTCCCTGGATATACTAATCGGTTCCCAGTCACAGCCTTTGATCTCTGTCACCCATCCGCTGCCAAAAAATACCCTTCGTTATGCAGCGGAACGGTCTTGATATCAGATGACTGCGGTTGAGGACGGTAAGCGCCACAAGTACCTGGCCGCTTGCCATGCCCACCATCAGCAGCAGATCGTCTACTTCCTCCTCTAGTTTGGGAGTGTGATATAAGAGTCGTGACGGGCTCTTAATAGAGAGGAGACAGCGGA
>FLMG01000198.1:0-12947 GCA_900088475.1 Hyphochytrium catenoides | reverse complement strand
GACGGACTCATAGCTGACCACTGGAGCGAAGACCTCGTTGTAATCGATCCCCTGTTTCTGCTTGTAGCCTTGAGCAACGAGTCATGCCTTATAGCGATCGATGGTGCCATCACTTCCATAGTTTACGCGAAACACCCATCTACACCCAATGACGTTTGCTCCTGAAGGACGTTCAACGAGTTCCCAGAGGTCGTGTTGTTCCATAGATGCCATTTCACTGATAGCGGCGTTCCACTCCGACGCATCCGGTCCAGAAAGAGCCTCCTCTATCGTTCGGGGTTCATTGGGTGATAAGGAGTTGCCAAGGTGATTAGCCATGGAGAAAATAGAGTCTTTTTGTCGAAGTCGGCGTTTGAAAAGCGGAATGCGGGAGGGAGGTACTTGTTGTGGGGAATCAGTTGCTCGTGCTGCTGGGGTTGGGCAAGAGGTTGTTGTAGACCAGACTGTCTGGGCAAACGCGCAGGTTTTCGCAACGGTCATCGGGAGGTGAACACGGATCTATCGAAGCTGAATTGTCGGTATTGTTGAATGTTCAGCTTCCACCCTTCACAAGAGGGAGTTTGAGCTGCGAGGAGGTATTGGAGTCTGAGGGCCCAGCTATGTGGACTACAAGCTGGCAAGCTTAACTACCCAAGTTTCAGCTCTAAACTCCCAGCATAAGCCATAGATATAAACAGGGACATTTCGGGATCGCAATGGTCCAGTGGTTGGCTCAGAGACCTCAGAACAAGTTTCCGAGTCCTGGGGGACGTGTGGGCCCATAACCTGTTGGATTTGTATGGGATGATTGGACAATGTCATTAGATGAAGAGTGCTTTACTCATAAGCCCAACTGGGGTCCCATAAACTAGAGCTATTCTGACTATGCCAACTATTCCTAATAAACCCTAAGATATTCAGTCATAGAAAAATCCCTGTCTAGAACAGTCAGTCCTGAAGGTATTCCGGGGTACTGACCATAAGCCATAGATATAAACAGGGACATTTCGTTTGCTTCATATCTCGGCTTATACTGGGAGTTTAGAGCTGAAACTTTGGTAGTTTAAGCTTGCCAGCTTGTAGTCCACAGAGCTGGGCCCTCAGACTCCAACACCTCCCCGCAGCTCCAACTCCCTCTTGTGAAGGGTCGAAGCTGACGGTGTCTGCTGGTTCAGAGGTTGTTTGGCGAGGTATTCGTTGGGGGGGGGCACTTGGATGGACATATGTTGATCAGAATCCCCTTTACGAGTCGGATTGTTGGGGAGGGAGCTGTCTTCCTCGCTAAGTATATCAAAGAGATGGAGTACAGAGTCACGCAGCTGAGGCGAGGTTTGAAGTAGCGAACCAAATTCCCCCTCAGCGAACACAACATCCCTACGCTCAATGATGGTACCACTCTCTCTGTCATAAAGTCGATAGGCCTTTGAGTTGTCTGGGTACCCAACGAGTGCATAGGCAAGACCAAAGACACGGAGATGACTAACGTCCGGTTTGGCATTGAACCATTTTTCATAGGGAGTTGCTCCATGTAAGGCGCTTGTTGGGGAGAGATTACCTACATATGCAGCCGTTAACAAAGCTTCACTTTAAAAGGAGGGCGGTAGCTTGGCGGCATGTAGCATGCACCGGGCAGACTCCACAAGAGTCCTCTGGCGTCGCTCGGCAACTCCGTTCTGCGCTGGACTGTATTATGGAGCTGTAAGCTCATGTAGAATGCCACGTGTCTTGCAATACTCCTTCAAAGCCTCTGAGCTCTGGGCAGTATTCCCCACCTCGGTCGATCCGAATACGTTGAACTTTAAGTCCTGTTTGTTGGCGCTCAGCCATCTGATGAAGGTTTCGAGGTGAGTGATGACCTCACTCTTATTCTTCATGAGATACAGAAAAACTCGACGAGTATAGTCATCGACGAAAACCACGTAGTAACGATGACCGCCAAGGCTAAGTGTATTGACAATGCCAACATCGGAGTGGACGAGTTGAAGGGGGCGTTTTGTATGCTCCGGGATTTGAACCCAGGACCTCTGTCTTTGATGCCGACACCCTAACCAGTATGCACCATACACTAAACGTACTCTTGACTAATCTCCGTTTTTCTTTATATACTAGAGATTTTCTCCTCTGCGTCGTCCGCTGTACACTTTTTGGTTTCAGCGTTGATCACAGTTCAACACTCCCCCGGAATCTAGAGAACTCTGTAAGCTCTAGATTCAAATGGAACTGTGATGGTCATTAATGGTCACAGAACCGAATGGCTCACTATATTGCCCGAGTTAAATCGCTCGGAGCGTACACCATTTTAGTTTTTATCATTTGATGGTGAGCACTTTGAATTAATATTGGGGGGTGTCTGGATATATCGGAGCAAAGTTTTGTACGCTCCGGGATTTGAACCCAGGACCTCTGTCTTTGATGCCGACACCCTAACCAGTATGCACCATACACCAAACGTACTCTTGACTAATCTCCGTTTTTGTTTATATACCAGGGATTTTCCCCCTGCGTCGTCCGCTGTACACTTCAGCGTCGATCACAGTTCAACAAAGCAAACGAAATGTCCCTGTTTATATCTATGGCTTATGGTCAGTACCCCGGAATACCTTCAGTAATAACTGTTCTAGGCAGGGATCTCTCTATTACTGAATGTCTTAGGGTTTTCTTAGGAATAGTTTGATGAATTTTACAGAGATGGGTGACAATGCCTGAAGCTTCTGTATGAGCACAATCTAGATGCAATGACAACAAAGGGACTTGGTATTGATGTGTGTGGAGCTTCTCTGAATGATCACTCAGTCCTGAGAGCCTGGTCTGGACTCGAGATCTTTTGCTTGGCCCAGCTTCCCTCATCATCTCTCTCTCCTCTGCTGCTCCTGTGTTCTTCTGGAAATTCTTCTCACATCCCTCTTTCCCATAACACAGGTGAACCCTTAACGTCTATGTCCCTGAGAGCTAGGTGTGTATAGAGAGTGACTACTGTACTACTGACAACGAACATAGTAGCACTCAACATAGTTGGCATAGTCAGAATAGCTCTAGATTGTGGGACCCCCATTGGGCTTATAAGTAGAGCAGTCTCATCTAATGACATTGTCCAAAATCCCATACAAATCCAACAATTTGTGCCACAGGGTGATAGGCTCTTGCTTGCTCGTAGCTGCGGCTAGTCTTGAAGGAGAAGAGTCACTTTGTCCCCGTGCATCGGCAGTGTCCGAGGAGTACTAAACTGTTCCATTGGTCAAACCCATACGTCTCACTTGTTCTTGTGAGGTTAACTTGCATGTCCTTGACCAATGAAGTGTTGGATTTGTATGGGATGATTGGACAATGTCATTAGATGAGAGTGCTCGACTTATAAGCCCAACTGGGGTCCCATAAACTAGAGCTATTCTGACTATGCCAACTATTCCTAATATAGTCTAGGATATGGAGTTATAGGGATATCCCTGTCTAGAATAGTCAGTCCTGGAGGTATCCTGGGGTACTCACCATAAGTCATAGATATAAACAGGGACATTTCCTATACTTCTATCTCGGCTTCTACTGGGAGTTTGGAGCTGAAACTTTGGTAGTTAAGCTTGCCAGCTTGTAAGCCACATAGCTGTGACTCGAACATGAAGGACTGAGAGTAAGCTACAATTGAGGTAAATAACACTGCTTCACTAGAGGAGTCTTGGATGCCTTGTCCACCAATAGAGAGAAGATGCTTCGGAAAGCCTGGCGCATAAAGCACATTCGGCAGGTAGAGAGGAGTGGTAGCTCCACTGGCAGCTGGGATAAGTATTATGCTTCTCTTTCCTCGGCAGAAACTGGCCGGTTGTCAGCGGTAAAGAGAGGAAGAGGGTCAATAGGAGAGAAAGAGTGATCGATCTTCAGTAATGTGACTCGAGGCAAAAACTGGCTGGTTGTCAGCGGTAAAGAGGGGAAGAGGGTCAATAGGAGTGAAAGAGAGAAAGAGTGATCGATCTCCAGTAATGTGACTGGAGCATCCGCTGTCTAGCAGCCATTTGTGGCTGCTCTGGACGGCTTTTGCCTTCGCTGCAGCCTGCTGGATAGAAGCTAGGGAGAAGAAGTGGAGGATAGGAGAGCAGCTAAGAGTGCACAAAGTTGCCGTGTTGCTTTTACTGGGCTCCTGTACCAACGGCAGCTTGCAAGTGGACGCGGCGAGACTTCCAGCCAGCTGGCCTGCGAGCAGCGTTTTCTGAAAGCTCTCAAAGTCTGCGCTGTTATGTCCCTTTTTCCGGCAGATGCCGCACTGCCTGCTGCCACGCGCAGGTTTCTCCTCCTGTCTTCGCTGATCTGGGGGATCTTCTCTTTTCCTTTCCCCTGGGGCAGAGAGAGCATTCCTCTCCGAAGAAGGTAGAGTAACCGGAGAGTGTACAGAGCTAGACACTCCTCTCTGTTCATCAGCCATAATACGGTCGATGACCTCATCTGCAGCCAGAGAGGAAGAAGTCCCTAAGACGTACAGGTGGCTCACTATCGAGCCAAAGGACGGAGAGGCTTTGGAGAATTGAAGAAAATATGAGGATTGTCTCATTAATGTCCTGCTGGTTCTCTTTCTTGTTTCTCCTTTCGAAGATATTCTTTAGAGTCATTAACCTTAAATCGTCAGCCTCTGTCCTCTCTTCCAGGGTGGACAGGTGGGATCTCAGAGTTGGTGCCTCCAGAATCAAACCTTGAGTTGGTGATCTCCTGAAGGCGCCTGAGGACGTTGTCCCCTTCCTTTCCATTCATCTGCTCTTGCAGTTTTAGCCATCCCGCGTACGCTCATTCTTGCCCTTCCAGCAGCGACAGGAACTCATCAGAAACTAGGGGAACCAGTTTGTTGATCGTCTTCCGATCATTCTTCTTCCAGTTCTTCTTGCTTGTCTCTGTGAAATCCCTACTGGTGAGCGGGTTTTGCCATCGGCCATCAGTGTCTGACTCTCATCCTCAATGTGAACGAGTAGGTCTAACTCATCCAGGTAACTTCGTACCCGGCTTGACCAGATAGGATACTGGTCCTTGCTGTGTAGAACAGCGATATTGTGCGGATGAACTCACTCTAGCAGCTCAAGAGAGACGAAGAGAAGCAAGCAGTCACGCCCAACTGCGAGTGTGGGCCTATAACCTGATGAACTTTACAGAGCTGGATGGCAATGCCTGAAGAAGCTTCTGTATGAGCACAATTTAGGTGAAACGATAACAAAGGGACTTGATATTGATCTATGATTGAGATTTCTCTGAATGACTGAGTCATGAATGTCTGGTCTGCTCTCAAGATCTTTTGCTCGGCCCAGCTTCCCCTCATCTTCGCTCTCTCCTACTCTGCTGCTCCAGCGTTCTTCAGGAATTTTCTTCTCAGATCTCTCTTTCCCATAACACAGGTCTACCCGTAACGTCTATGTCCCTGAGAGCTCGGTGTGTATAGAGAGTGACTACTGTACTACTCTACTGACAACGAACACTGGTAGCACTCAACAAAAATCAAAACATTTTATCATCTTCGACAACAGAAGCTGAGTGCATCTCCCTGTGGACAGGATCCAAACACGCAGAACATAACCTTTTCCTCGAGGGAAATCGATTACCCGCAAGTAGGAGCTGGAGAAGCATTCCAAGACAACAAAAACACCATCACTATATGTCAAATGCCAAGACCAAATATCAAATCCCGTCGATGTCAAACATTGGGCTATCCGCGACAAAGTCAACCGCAATGTCCTAAGGATTGCCTATTGTCCGTCCAAGATATTACTGCTGATATCCTCACCAAGGCACTACCGATTCCACTGTTCCAAGCCTTACTCCCTCAGCTAGGAATTGTTGAACTGTGATCGACGTTGAAACCAAAAAGTGTACAGCGGACGACGCAGAGGGGAAGAACCCCTGGTATATAAACAAAAACGGAGATTAGTCAAGTGTACGTTTGGTGTATGGTGCATACTGGTTAGGGTGTCGGCAGCATCGACAGAGGTCCTGGGTTCAAATCCCGGAGCGTACAAAACTTTTCTCCGGTATATTCAGACTCCCCCCAATATTAGTTCAAAGTGCTCACCATCCAATGATAAAATCTAACAGGAATAGTACCCAACAAACCTACCATATGACCATCCTCTCTCTCAGGATCGAACCCCTCAACCTCTCTTACCTACAGACATTTGGAACTGCGGGGAGGTGTTGAAGTATATGATGAATTTTACAGAGATGGGTGGCAATGCCTGAAGCTTCTGTATGAGCACAATCTAGATGCAATGATAACAAAGGGACTTGATATTGATGTGTGATGGAGATTTCTATGAATGATCACTCAGTCCTGAGAGCCTGGTCTGGACTCGACATCTTTTGCTCGGCCCAGCTTCCCTCATCATCTCTCTCTCCTCTGCTGCTCCTGTGTTCCTCTGGAAATTCTTCTCACATCCCTCTTTCCCATAACACAGGTGTACCCGTAACGTCTATGTCCCTGAGAGCTAGGTGTGTATAGAGAGTGACTACTGCACTACTGACAACGAACATAGTAGCACTCAACAGTATGGAATATCTGAGTCTTACTTCATAGAACTAAGATGTACCAGACCAACTGTCCAAGTTACAGTCCCAAACTGCAAGTAGAAGAAGCAGAGATTTGAAGGAAGACATGGACTCTAATGTTATCTATGGCTTAATACTAAGAGAGAACAGGTACTCCCTATTAGGAACACATCTCACTAGTATTCAGGATCCGAAATCCAATAGGGTCCCCCAATCTGGAGACTACCCTTTCAGGCTTATCAGGCTTATAAGCCGAGCAGGAACTCATAATATAATTGTCTCCGAATCCCATACATTCATCAAGGCGAATGGTCATAACGACAAAAAACCCACTATGGCTACCTAGGGACTGGTGCTAATAGTTGGAAGGCTAAGAAGCAAGACATAGTGGCGTCCTCGACCACTGAAGCAGAGTGTATCTCATGTTTGACCGGATCCAAACATGCAGAACACATGTCTTATTCCTTACAGGAGCTTCAGTGTCCACTGGGTAGACCCATCGTCTCACATCAAGATAACAACAGCACAATAATAACAGTCTGCGAAATACCGATACCAAAATCGACATCTATTGATGTGTCAAGCACTGTGTGGTTGGGAATCAGGTGAATGGACAATTATCCAGCTTAAGCGAAGCGGTATGCGGGATAATGGTTGTTCCGGATGGAGAAAAGAAGGAGCCGCCCTGCCCACACCTCCTTCAAAGCAGACACTGTAATCATTCATCACAACATCGGCATCATGACGGACAGAGGTTCCGTGTGGTTCTATCAATAGTAATAGTTACGGTGAATCCAACAAGCCAACAGTGAGTCAACCTTAGCAGCAAGTAGTTAGCAGACGTAGTAGTAATAACGTAGTAGAGAAGAAGAAGGAACGGTGAAGAAGAGGAAGGGCAAAGGCGAGAGCGTCAGCTCAAGGAACAGCGGAGAGAAGACTCAACCTTCCTTCGGGCCGGGAAAGGAGCGAGAAAGCGAGCAGATCGTCACGAGCAGCGCAGTTACCGAGATCTCGAGAAGCTGCAGCATCAACGCTGATACTGTGGGCTAACGGAGTTCAGATTTCTGTAACTCTTGAAGAAGCGACAACGTTGTCCTTCATCAACTTAACCGACGACGGTTTAAGAAGCGACACGTAGTCCTTCTTCTACATTATTACAAACAACAGCAGCAGTCAATTATCTCTTTGCGTCTCTTCTCTCTTCTGCTCTTCGGCGATGGCTAAGGGCAATCGAAAGAAGGCAACAGCGGCGGCTGAGAAGGGTGGTACCAAGGTACCATTAGCAGCACAGGAGGAAGTCGAGGATGATGGGGCTTCAGCAGACGAAGTGATGAAGAGTGACGATGAAAGTGATATCACTGGTGAGGACGAGGAGGTATTCAGCCCTCCATCGATCTCATCAACATCGGCCCGGATGCCTGAAGCAGCAGCATCGTCCTCGGCTCCACCTCCACCACCACTAACTGCGGCACCACCTGGCGCTGCAGTACCACCAGCGTCACCGCAACCGATGGCTTCAACGTCACCAGGAGTTATGGGCGGAGCAGACGTTTTGCAAGGGATTCTGTTGCAGATCTTGCAAGCTAATAGTCAGCAACAAGCCTTCCAGCAGCAGATGCTCGCGACTATAACCCGACAACAGGAACTGCACCAAGTGGAGATGTCGGGCCTCAAGGAGAAGCTTGCGGAGCTCCAAGAAGCGCGAGTTGTGATGCAACAAGCGGCCTCCAGCACCACCGAGCGTGGCGTGAAGGACAAGGGACTTTTCCGGCCGAGTGCGCTGCAACAAGAGGTGGCCAGCAAGCTGCTGGCGGAACGACACCGAGGTAAGGATCCACACACCTTACTTGAGTCCCTCCAGCTCCACCACCCGGCTGTTACGTTCCTAGCGCTTCCCGTGGTCCTGATGGCGGCTTATACCTTTGATTTCGGCTTTAAGAGGCTGTCAGTCTTGCACTTTCGACCTCTCACCCTTGAGCGTCAGCTCTCTGCCGAAGCAGGGCACATGAACGACTACGCACGCTCTGCGGTGCTCCCTACATGTCCTCCACCAGGCTCATTAGGGGAGATCATTCGGGCTGTTCGAGGACTCCAGATATTCGCCAAGGAGTTTTGGACCCTACAAACAGCGGAGGTGGTCACTGGTGCCTTGGCCTTCTTGGAACGGCTAGAGGTCATTGAGTGTTCGACTGAGAGCGAGTTCCTCGTTGAGCTTGTCATCTGGCTCAATGATCGGCTGGGTTGGTGGCGTTCGAGGCTCCACACTGGAGAGCACTCTTCCAATGAGAAGGCCATTGCGGCCTTTTCAATAGCTGATCCTGCGTTCATGGAGATAGAGCGAAGGATCACTCTTCGTCACCAACGTTCTACCCAACCTGCAGCAGTTCCACCCACAGCACCGCCACGTGGCGGCCAAGGCGTTGGCAAACCAGGTGTGGTTCCTATTCCGGAGGCGGTCCTTCGAGCTCTACCCAGGAAGGGAAACCAAGTCGTGTGCCTTCGCTATCTCTCAGCCAAAGGGTGTACCGACAAAGCCGGCGGTGGATGCCATTATTCTGCCAGTAGAGCTCACTTTGTGCCCGACTCTCTGCCTGCAGTCGTCCGGGATCACCTTCGCAAGGCGATGGGCGATTTGAGTGTCTCAGTGTCCAGCAACTGATGGCGCCCCGGTGGCCCCTTCACGCCACTGGGGAAGCGAAAGAAAGAGCCACCTGATGCGGGACTTGAGGATTCTTTGCTAGCCAACGTGCGGAAATGGAGGGACAATCCTGCTAAGCACCGACCTGTGCTGCTGTCGCCACAGGGCCGCACACCAATGCTCCGGAAGTGTACAACCATTCTGGAAGGCGAGACGAACCCACCGACGTCAGCGGAGGCGAACCCACCGACGTCAGCGGAGGCCCGCCCATCGTCCAAGCCGCTTGCTGAGAGCAACTTGTGTTCAGATCCCACCACCTTCGTCACTGAGGCCACAGCTGACCATAACGCTTATATTACATCGCGCAAGGAGAGCCTTGCGGAGGCTCGATGCACTATCCAGGACCAGTTTTTCGTTGCACTGGCGGAATATGACCTCCAGTTACCGCCTCTGGCCAGTTCTTCTCTTCCAGCGACCAACGTTCCCCTTGACCACGAAATGAAGACGGTTCCATCTGAGTATGTCAGACGTAGCGGGTGTAGTTTGGTGGCGTTAGTCAAACTGGTTCGCGGGGAGACGGAGGACGATCCACGACCTATAGAACTTTAATTCTCGGTTCACACCCTTCCCCTTATGGTTCTGCCTCTGCCTTGTGGAACTCCATCGTTATTAACGGGGTTCGACCGCCGTGGCTTCAGGCTATACCTCCGCAGTCGCAACCACCAGATAACCATGACTCCGCTCGAAAGCATATCGCCACGGTTCGTCGCCATGTGCGGGAGGGACAGGACCAGGGAAGGTACCTCGTGCTCGATTTAGACCTCCTCCAGCGGGCCTGAGGTCATATGCAGTCCGTTGGGCGTAGTGGAGAAACCAGGCGTTCCCTTGACGGAGGATGGCCGGATCATCCATGACCTATCGTTTCCAGCTAACGCTTCCGTAAACGACTTTACAGACACTTCCCAGGTACCTTCAGTCTCTTACGATTCTGCTCAAGCCATCGCGCGGCGTGTTGTCGAACTTTCCTCCAAGCCGCACGTCACCAAGATGATGACGGGTGATGTCTCCGGTGCATTCAGGCACATTCCTATCGCCGCGGAAGACGTCTGCAAGTTCGCCGCCGTGTTGCCAGAAGATAACGCCCTGGTCATCGATTTGTCGTGCCCCTTCGGATGGACGGGTTCTCCGGGCTTCTATAACCTCGCGGCGCAATCCATCGCAGGCCGATACGCGGCCTCCTCACCGCAGTGGGAGCACCAACCACAAGCGCATGCCAATTCCTTCACCTCCCTCTATTGGCGTGATGACCACAACTCTGTCGAGTTGGATGTTGGCTTCCGCTTGGACGAGAGTGATCTCGCACTTTGCACGGCAATGGTGGACGTTCTTGGCCCGGAAGCACTAAACGACAAAAAGTTTACAACGTGGTTCACGGAAGGCAAGTCCTTGGGTCTCATCTGGAACCTCCCGGACCTGTCGCTATCCATGCCTGCGGATAAGGTGAGCAAGGCCCTGGATCGCATCGCGCTCACCCTTACGGCGGGTGCTGTGTCTCGCTCCAGTCTTCAAAAGCTCCTTGGTAGCCTTCGCCACGTTGCCATCTGCTTCCCGGCTGCGACCGCCTTCTTTCAAGGTCTTGTTTCTCTGCTCAAAGTGGCTCCTCGCTACGGACGCATTGCGCTCTCTTCTATAGCATCTCAAGATTTAGTCTGGTTTCGCACTGTTCTGCTCCTGGGCCACATGAATCGTGTTCCACTCCAGTTGTTTGTCAAGTCGTCCCGACCACATATCCACCTCTTCATGGACGCTTCGGATGAGGGCCTGTGCGTCCTCAATCCGCACTCGAAGGAATACCTACAGGTCCAGTTCTCTCCTGACGAAGTTGCTCTCTTCCGTGAGTCCTCGAAGGGTCCATTGGGCATCAACGTTCGTGAACTCTCGAGCGCCGTCTTTGCGGTCCTCTTGTGGGGTGGTTCGTGGCACCAGGCAGCTTCGGGCGCACTTGTGCATATTAACTTCTGGCTTGACAACACCTCCGCTGTGTCGTGGAATCGGCGACGCTACTCTTCCAACCCTCGAGCCCAGACTCTTCTACGCCTATTGGCCTATGCCGAGGTGCGCTACGGCCTCTTCTGTAGCGCCCAGCATATCGCTGGCGATCTCAATGATATCGCAGATGCCGGCAGCCGGGTGTGGTCGCGCCCTGATCGCCGGACTGACTTTACTAACTTCTGTTCCACCTGATCCCGGGTTCCCATCCCGGAGCAATTTCGCGATCTCTGGCGCTTCTGGAACACGATATCCAGCTCAACGCTCTCGCAACCCAGAGCCAGCGAAAGTATGCTTCCGCTTGGCACCAGTGGACGGCCTGGTGTAGCTTCCTTGGCCACGGACCCTGGCTCCTTGGATCTCACGCAGAGAACACTTCTCGCGTTAGCCAGTTCTTTGTCTATTGCCGCACCATGGGGTTCAACCGTGCCGGCCGCGCCAACTGTTACGGAACATTCATCAATAAGTTGTCCGCCATCCGCTGGTATCACCGCCAATACCACGGGGTTGAGGTCGCCTTCACTGCTCAGCTCCGACATCTCCTCACCGGCATCCGCAGAAGTTCCCCGCCCATTCGCAAGAGGCAGCCCGTTACGGTCGCCATGCTCACCTCTATCACCACCCGGTTATGGGGCGGCCAACCCGCTGACCAACTCCTATGGGGTATCATCCTGTTGGCCTTTTTCTTCCTCCTCAGAAAGTCAGAAGTTGTCCGATGCAAGGGAAGCGACCATGATCTTAGACTCTCTGACCTCAGACTCCTTGATGACGACGGACGCGAGTGCGGAGAAGCAGCAGCAACAACCGTTTCTATCAATCTACGCTCAGCCAAGAGTGACCAGATTGGCAGAGGAGCAGAACGTTTTCTCCAGCGATCAGGCGACAATGTCTTATGTCCCGTCTAAGCGGCTAAGGTGGTCAAACGAGTCCACCACTTGTGGGGTTCACTTCCCGACTCCCCAATTTCCAAGTGCGCCATCAGCGTCTCAGAAAAGGGAGGCAGATACCTATCAGGAGGGCACCTTGCCAAGGTCATCAAGGACGCAAGCACAAAGGTCGGCCGGAAGGCAAGTGACTTCTCCACGCATTCACTACGAATTGGAGGAGCGACAGCCATGTTCGGAGGCGGAATTGACTCCTTGGCAATCAAGAAGCTGGGGCGCTGGAGGTCCGATGTGTTCGAGGACTATCCGCTGCAAGGTCGCAAGAAGAACTGCGACATAGCTCGAAAGGCGCTGGGAAGGGAGGATGTTGGTGGTGAGTAGACGCCCATGCTGAGTCCTCATCATGTCTCTTGGGGGGACCGTCTCCTCATCACCATCAGGTGCGGTATGCGTAGTACGGAACCATCTAGTAATAATGGTAACCTGCCTCCTTGCCCCAGCAAAGTCATCAAGGAGGTTCCAGCCTTCTCCATCCTTGGAACTGGACAATTATCCAGCTTAAGCGAAGCGGTATGCGGGATAATGGTTGTTCCGGATGGAGGAAAGAAGGAACTGCTGTTGGATTAGATGGGATGATTGGACAATGTCATTAGATGAGAGTGCTCGACTTATAAGCCCAACTGGGGTCCCATAAACTAGAGCTATTCTGACTATGCCAACTATTCCTAATAAACCCGTGTTAGATTTTATCATTTGATGGTGAGCACTTTGAATTAATATTGGGGGATGTCTGAATATACCGGAGAAAAGTTTTGTACCCTCCGGGATTTAATCCCAGGACCTCTGTCTTTGATGCCGACACCCTAACCAGTATGCACCATACACCA
>FLMG01000195.1:3251-21042 GCA_900088475.1 Hyphochytrium catenoides | reverse complement strand
GAGAGAGAGAGGGAGAGAGACGGAGAGAGAGAGACGGAGAGCGAGCAGGCAGGAAGGAAACAACAGCAGCATCGCCGCGCCCTCTTGCGGCCTCACATAACTCGCTCTGCGGGTATCTACTTACCTCTTCCTCTGACTGAAGCGGCAGCGCTCTCTCTTCGCTGCCCTGACATAACGAGAGGTCACAAAGGGAAGCCCACAACCAGCGGTAAGGAAAGCAAGGTTCTCTCTCTCTCTCTCTCTTTCTCTCTCTCTCTTTCTCTCTCTCTCTCCGTCACTTCCCATTCTCTGTCTCTGTCTCCCTGCTCTTTCTTCCTTTTACACCCTCTCTCTGTTCCCTCTGTCTCTCTTTCTCTCTCTTTTTGCGTGGAAAATCTTGCTTCTCCTCAGGCGTTGCTCAAGTCGCTTCTTCCTCTTCTCAAGGAACAATGCTACGCTTGTCCGTTCAGCAACGCGGTAGCCTCCGTTTCTCTCCTTCTCTCCCTCTCGTCTCCCGTGGCTCCTGTCTGAAGGTCCGGAGCTACTCATCAACGGGTTGGAAGCCCCAGGAGGAGGAGAGAAAAGGGAGAGAAGAGCAACCTGTGGAGAAGATTGAGAGGATAAAGAACAAAGAGAAAGGATTGCCAGTCACCTTCGCCGATGTCAGCACCGCCAGCTATAGAATCAGGAATGGTAAGAAACAAGCTGTGTGCTCTGCGTGTGGGTGTGTGTTTCTTTCTTTCTCTCTTCTCTGTCTCTCTCACTTCTCTCTCTCTCTCTCTCTCCCTCTCCTGTCTAAGCTCCTCTCTCGCTGTCCACGGAAGGGCGTCCTCCTTCTCCGATGCTCTATCATGTTAGAGGCACTAGGCGTTGGACGGTTCCTCTGTCTTCTTTATCTTTGTTCTGTTTTGCTTCTGTCTTTCTCTTTAACTTCTCTTCGCTCTTCTCTCCCTTATCGCTCACTTAACTAGCGTCTTGGCCTGTCGTTGTCTCTCCCCCTTCTCACGCACTTAGTGGCAGTTATCTTCCTCCTTTCTCTCTTTCTCCTTCTAAGTTTCTCTCTCTCTCTCTCTCTCTCACTCTCTCTCTCTCTCTCTCTCACACACACACACACACTCGATCTCTCTCTCTCACTCACTCGATCTCGCTCTCGTAGTCCTTGCCTCTCTCTCTCTACCTTCTCTGACAGCTTACGACTCACATCTCTCTTAGGAATTGTGAACACCAGCTGCCCGCGCTCTATCCAGCTCTCTGAGATCACCGGTGTGAATCTCTTCCTCAAGAAGGATTATAGACAAGTCACTGGAAGGTCAGGACTAGCAGACTCTCTCCCCTTCCAGCTTCTCCCCTCTCCCGACCCTAATTCTTCCTTTCCCTTCCGCATTCTCTTCCCTTCTCTCTCTGTTGCTCTTTCGTCTCCCTTTCTTTGTCTCTCTCTCTCCCTCTCTGTCGGTTCCTCCTCCTGTCACTTCTCCGCTTCCTTCCCTCAGTCTCTCTCTCCCTTGATTTCTCTCTCCTCTCTTTCCCTGTCTCTCTCCTTTGATGGCTCTCTCTCTCGCGCTCCTTTCACTTTCTCTCAGACTCTCTTCTGTGTCATCTTCTCTTCTGTGCGCTATCTTGCTCTTTTCCGTCTATCTCCTCTCTTTATAAGTGCTTGCTCACTGACTCTCTCTTCTGAACGTTACCCGGCAGCTTCAAGGAGAGAGGTGCCAGAAATGCACTGGAGCTGCTCAACAGTGACCAAAAGAAGACTGGCGTCATTGCCGCGTCTGCAGGTCAGTCGCTCTCCCGCTCTCTGTCTCTTTTGTGTCTCTCTCTCCCATCTTCTGTCTCTCTTTCTCTCTTCTGCCTGTACTCTCTCTTCTCTCCCACTATCTCACTCTGTTAATGATAAGACTTTCTCTGCTCGTAAATGAACCTCAGTCTTCGCCACTTGTTTAACAGGCGCTTTCATATTATCGTCTAACTCAACTCTCTCTCTCTCTCCCTGCTTCTCTGTCGTTTTCTCTCTCTCTTTCTCTCTCTGTTTCTGTTTTCTCGCGCTCGTTTCTTTCACAGGCAACCATGCCCTCGCACTCGCCTATCACGGTCATCAACTGGGCATCCCTGTGACCTGCATCATGCCTACAATCGCTCCTCTGACCAAGATAAACCGCTGCAAGCAGTTAGGAGCGAGAGTCATTCTCCACGGGGAACACATCCTCAAGGCGAGAGAGTACGCCTCAGGTCTAGAGAAAGAGGAAGGACTCACCTACATCAATGGCTTCGATCATCCCCACATTATCGCTGGGGCGGGGACGCTAGGGATTGAAATCTTGACTCAGGTTGACAGCTCTTTTCTCTCTTCTTCTCTTGCTCTCTTTCCTTAGCCTTCTCCAGAATCTCCCAGCTCTGTGATAATGAGCTATGGCCCTCCACTCTGTCTCTCCTTTCGGCGTGCTCTCCTTTTATCACGTTATGTCTTCAAACAGAGGCACTATCTTCCTCCCGCCCATGCGTGCGTGCTTCCTTTTAAAGATGCTTTTTCTCTCTCTTCAAGCCGGTTTCCTTACTCTTTCTTCCGTTGCTAATCATTACCACCTGCAGGTCCCAGACGCTGATGCCATAGTCATTCCGGTGGGAGGAGGAGGACTTATTGCAGGTATCGCGCTAGCGGCGAAGACACTAAAGCCAGAGATTGAGATCATTGTAAGGTGGTGCAGAGTCTTGTCGTTCTGCTTGGAGAGCATGTCCTACTACGGGTTCGGCACCTCCCTTTTCTCCTTATTTGCCATTCCTTTCCGTTATATCTCTCTGTCTCTCACCTCTCTCCTCTCTCCCGTTCAGATTTTCCCTGCTTCTCGCCAAGCTGTCTCTCTTCCGATGCCCATGCATCATGCACTTCGCTCGTCACCCTTCCCCTTTCCGCTAGCTTCCTTGTCGTTTTCAAACTCCGGCACTTGTTAGGCAGACCCTTTGTCTTCCCACCGTCTTCGTTGTCTCACACTCTGTCACACTCTCTCTCTTTCTTATCTCTTCTTTTTTCTTGATGTCTATCCGTTCTTCTGTGTCGCCAATTTTGCTGGCTGTGCTATGGTTCAGGGAGCAGAACCTGAGAATTGTGCCTCGTTCAACGCAGCGATGTTAGCCGGTAGCCCCGTTGACACTCCAACCTATCCCACCTTGGCAGACGGTCTGGCAGTCCCCAAAGTAGGAGAAAACGCCTTCAAGGTTGCCAGGAACTTTGTTGACCGGATCTGCGTAGTGCCTGAGAAAGCCATCGCTCTCTCGGTGTTGCGCTTTGTAGAGTATGAGAAGGCGGTGGTGGAGGGAGGAGGAGCCTGTGGGCTTGCTGCGATCTTGGATGGGCAACTGGAGCATTTAAGGGGCAAGAGGGTCGTCCTCCCCATCTGCGGTGGCAACATCGACATCACCGTGCTAGGAAGAGTAATAGAGAGAGGGCTGGCGGCTGATGGAAGGCTGGTCAGGTTCGTGGCGACGGTGAGCGACAGACCCGGAGGCATTATGAGCATCACTAAGATCTTGGCAGAGAACAATGGTAGGTTCAATATCCTTTTCTTCTCTCTGCCATCCTCTCCAAAAGAATTTCTTTTCCTTGGACCAGCTCGTGGGCTGCCATATTGCTGCCATTTTGTCTTGTTCTTCTAGACCCTTCTACTGCTCTGTCAAGCATTTGGCCATGCTACCATTCCCAACTTCCTCACGTGCACAACGTCGATCATTGTCTGTTTTCTTCTCAAAGGTTTTCTACCTTACCCGTCCAACGACACATGATCCACTTCTAGCAAACCCCTTCCATGGACACGTGCAATGTTGATAGTTTTGATCCCTGTTCTACTCTATTGACGATATCGTCCTCCGTCGCTCTCGTCTCCTGCAGCGAGCATCAAAGACATTCAGCATGAGAGAGCCTGGCTTCAATCGTCAATCTCTGAAGTGCAGGTGAAGTGCGTCATCGAGATCACTTCAGAGGAGCACGGAGAGCAAGTCAAAAAGGCTTTGGAAAAGAGCTTCCCTCTGATCTGGGGCTGTGAGGTGGGCAAAGAGTTCACGAACGATTATCAGCAGAAGCTGCAGCCAAGGAAGAGCTTCACCAGAGTATAGCGCTGAAGAAGAGGAAGGAGAAGGAGTGATCGAAGTACGCGGCAACTAATGTTAATAACGATGATAAAGAGAGAGGTTTGCTTAGAAACCTCGTGCTTCACAGCCAGCGGAGGTTAGACTATAGACTACAGGGCATAACTGCGACAAACCTTGCTATGAAAGAAGAGGAGGCACAAAGAAGTTGACGAAACTCTGGAGCAGATATAGGAGAGCGGTGCTCTGACTCTACTTCAAAAAACGTCATATCAAGATCTTGCAATCTCATGTTCCAACGCTGTCACAGAGAGAAAGGAAGAAGTGAAGCGCACTATGCTTGCACTTTGAGGCGTTCTGAACGGTAAGACCGTAAGGATAGAAAGCAACGCCAAGCTGGGTTCCTCTCCCTTAGGAGAATAGGCCCTAGAATGCCACAGAGAGCGTCATTGCGAAAGAGACAGAGCAGTCTCACCCAGATCGGCCGTTAAAAGCGTGCACTATATTTTACGCAAGGCCGAGGTCGCGAGAAGAATGGCCCCAAGTCTTTAAGCCGTAGTACGGTGCGTCATTGGCTCTTCTATGCACTGCGGGAGTGATCATGCCGCTGCGGAAGCGACGGAAAAGCTGTGACGGCAAGTCCGCCAGCAATTCTCTCCGCGTTGAGCGTGAGTCGCATGGAGGAAGATCACATTAGCGCCATAAAGACTTGGGCTTCCCCCACTGCCTGTCTTTGCTCCCTCCTTCGCCGTCGCTGATATCTTCCATCAGAGGAGATAGGGTAGGGATCATGCCTTCGGCTCAATCGCCTCCTATCTCGTCTTTCAGTCGCCCTCTGCCGACCGCCGCTCTCATCGGCGTCCTGGCTCGTGCCATGTTGCTTTTCGCCTTTACCCTTAGCGTTGACATGACGTGTCGAGGTGTCACTTTCTAATCCTGAGCTATCGTCATCCGCTTCATCAGCTCCCCCAGCAAGGGAAGCTAGAGCCAATAGATCGCGATCAACCTTGAAATTCTTCGGCAGGGAAGTCATAAAGAGAGCAGGGACCTCATCGTGTTCCGTGATGGTCTCCGGTATGCAACGAGAGGCATCCTTCTCCATAATACCGACATAGGCTTTAACGCTTCGTGCACTTTCAATGAGACGCAGTCCCAGCTCGTACTAGTAAGAGAAATGCGGGCTTCTGCCAATGGTCAGCAAAAGAAAATTTGCCATCATCATAGGCATCCTAACACGTCCAGGTGAAGATTGAGGTCACCGGCTTGACAACTAATAACAGCTGCTGCACTCGATGATGGAGACTCCGCTCCACTGAGTTTCCCGATAACGAAGCTTCAGAATTCACCGATGACATGGTCTGTTCAATACAGTATATAGAGAAATGGGGAGAAAAAGATTGGGCCGTTCCGGGAATTGAACCCGAGACCTCTCGGACCCAAACCGAGAATCATACCACTAGACCAAACGGCCACGCTTGTTGTATTGTATGGAAGGTGTCATGGCTATGTACCCATGATTAAACAGGAAGCTCGGATTTACTTGGCCACGACCGCTAACGGCCTTCAATTCACCTCTCTCAGCCTCATGGTCTCACATGGTTGATGATGATGTAGATAAGGAAAGAAGGGCAAACGTAATGATGAAGGAAGAAGCTGCTGGCTGCTGCTGGTGGATTTTAGTGAAACAATGGCGTGAGTGGTGATGGATAACTTCTTGTTCTCCTTTCACATGTAGGAGAAAAACGGGACCAGAGATGTCTCCCAGATGGCCGCCCGACTTCCATAATAGTATCGGTGGTGGTTGTATTGTTGCGAGAAGAGACGAGAAATGATACTACCATCACCATCATCATCATCAGGGGCTTCACCATCATCATCATCAGGGGCTTCCCTCACTCCTCTCCTTTTTATCGTCAAATTCTGGTTTCTTTGGAAACAGCTCAAATCCTTTGTACAGAAGTAATACCCACTTCTTCTGCTACTAGTAGTAGTAGTAGCCTTTGTGGAACGAATTTTGATGAGGAAGACTTATGGGTTCTGCAGCAGAGGACTGATAAGAATGCTATAATGGCCATTCGGGCCCCAGCTATGGCGGTCGCTTTGCCTAATCGAATGTCCTCTCAAAGAGCGACGACCATAGACCGAAAATCCATCATCTGCTACTAATAACAAGTGCGGACACCACGTCAATAATATAGTTCAGCTAGCCTTATCATAACCAGGGTGAGCACCCATCATTTGCAAGCAAACGGACCGGGGCGACTTCTGGCCACTGTTTGTTTTACCAACAGAAAGTCATTAAGAAGAATATTAAGTGAATAACGACGGCGACAACCCAAAAAAAGAAAAAAGAGCGAGGATAGGATAGTTGGGCCAAACAACATATATAAGATGACGTAAGGCTTAACGTTATGGAAGATCTAGTGCTTGGGGCGCCGCCATTTGGCTAGACAAGCCCATCTAATGACCAAACAGCCGGCCCCTGCTGGTCTGCTGGAGTCTGCGTCTTCGGACAGCAGCGACATCGCAGAAACAACATCATCATCATGAGACAACAATTTTTGAGACAACGACAATGGTTTTATAATGCACAGGGTTCCTCTGAAACTCTGAAAGGCAAAAAGGAGGGGCCGTTCCGGGAATTGAACCCGAGACCTCTCGGACCCAAACCGAGAATCATACCACTAGACCAAACGGCCAACTTAGCTGTAGAAGCGGGTATTTACCAAGCACTTAGCACTCAGAGAAAGTTCCGCCTTGATTGTCTAATCTTTCGAAAGCCATACATTCAAGGAACAAAATGAAACATTGGTGCTCAAGGGCTTTCGATATGCTATAGGTAGTTTTCGTGACAATGCAGAAATCATCCGCAGTCTGGGTGGAAATCTATTATGGCCAATCAGCGTGGGATGGGGTCCTAAATCCCTAGTGATTGGATGGAACGTGTCTTAGACTGGCCCTTGGCCTTCTGGTCAAGACACAGGCAGGACGGAACTGGGCACACGGCACCTCTGGTGGGTCTAATTTTGCCCCTTTGTTTGCTTCAAGTAGGGTTACTTACCCGGCGTAGTAATACCAGTCCGACCCTCGTAGGTAATGGAAAGAGCCAGGACTGACCATAATAGTAGTGAAACTAGCTCTCGTCTCAACAGAAACCTTACACAGCCCCAGTTGAGGTCGCTCTGTCTTTGCGGGCAATCCATCTTATCTTCCTCGAAGCAAGCCTTATTCTGGCGCTTTATCCATTCTTAGCCATCCTCACAACCCATGCCTTTTGGCACTCTCAATCGCTCTTTGTATACGCTTAACTTATATTTAGCAAGACTAAGGCATATCTCTCCCTTCCTCTGTCTCAAAGGATGTGTTTGGACTGTTCACGGTTAGAGAACTGTCCACTGAACACAAGGGGAAAACCTCCTGAGAAGAGAAAGAATGGTAATAGTCTTATAAATAGCTTTAACCTGTCTCATGTAGACTACTATTATGTTTTGTTCCTCTCTCATGGCACAAGCCATTATTCTTCATCATCAGAACGACGAGTCCTACACTCACAATCACAGGGGTGACTCCATCGCTTCTGGGGTAATGGCCTCCATGCCCATCGCAGGACTCTCGAGTAATGTCTACACAGTGACAGACGACAACTTCAACCTACCTAGGGAGGCGAGGGATCTCACCGCAGCTGATGAAGTCTCAAGCTGCACGTCAGAAGTGCGAGACAGAGCGTCAGTTTTTCCTGGGAGGAGACGGCGCACGGGCCGGGCTGGGACGCATTGACAAAGTCTTCAGACAGATCAAAGCGGGGCCTTTGAACAGCAGTCTCACGACTTTTGTAAGGCATTGACAACAAAGGATTAGTTTCTCAAAAGCGAGGATAAAGCAGAGGTTGCAAGCTCCAAAAGCTCTGACTCCGTGGCCCTGCGTTTATTACTCGTCGCGCAGTGGCATTCTAACCTATCCTTTTCGAGAAAGAGAAAGAGGCTATAAACCGCTTGCCCATGATGCTCTAACTTGTTCTATCCATTATTGTCAACGGTCCGGGCTGTGGTCAAAGTAGACCTCACCACGCAGTGCGGTTGATTTTCTCTTGGGGCGGTAAGGATGGCTTCACGCTCAGCACTCTTCGCGGTGCTGGTGGCGTTCGTTGGGTTTCTGCGCTGTGACGGTTTGGTCCTGCCTATGAAGGCCCATAGCACTGCGTATGTCAGAGATGCACACTCTCGAAGATTGGCCGTAGTCAATCTTAGCAACGATCAGAAGAATGGCTTCTCATACTCTTGCTCTTTTGAGTATGGCAAGGGCAAGAGGGCAGACTTTCTTGTGGACACAGGGTCATCCGATATCTGGGCCACAAAGCTAGCCAAAGCTGAACCTAGCGATTTTAGCTCTTTTGGCCCTGACTGCTGCAGCGCCAAGACTTGTTGTACACCGTCTAAGCCTTGCAACAGTGGCACCACCACGGACAAATGCTCCTTCTTCATCCAGTATGGCTCAGGTCCCACACGTGGCACCATTGGAATTAGCACATTGACAATGGCTGGGACGAAGATTGATCAGCTGCAGATGGGGCTCGCCGATAGTAGCCCAAGTGAGACTGTACAGGCCATCATGGGCCTCGCCTTCCCAACACTGGCCACTTACACTGCCCCAGTGATCTCCGACATCTTCAAGACTTTTACGTTTCAGTTCAACCCACTAGGTTCAGCAACATCAGGAAACAATTTGCTACTAGGAGAAGATGCAAATGCTCCGCTCCCGGCTAACACAGAGTGGAAGAAGTTGCCCGTTCTCCTGACGCAATCGGGTCAGATTGGCCACTGGACAGTGGGCGTACAGAGCTTGAAGGTGGGAGAGCAGGAGGTACTTCCGACGCCAACGAGCGGCATCATTGACTCGGGAACTTCTCTGCTTATTGTTCCATCAAATCTCTACACTCCATTCATTACGGCTTTGACGGGTAACAGCACGGATTGTCGGAACGACCTCCAGTCAGGCTTCTATGTCTGTCAATCACTTGCAAATCTAAAGAGCTTTACTCTCTCTCTTGGTTCCTTAAACTCTGTGACAGCCTTCACCCTTGGCCCATCTTCATATACCTGGCAGACGAGAGGTGGCTTTCTAATTCTCATTGGAGAGGGATCCCGGCCAGCTGATCAGGTAAGACGACAAAGGAGATTCATTTGTCCACCTCTCCAATGCTGTCTCGCTTCCTGGCTCCATCTGACTACCTGTTCCATCTTCCACCTTCGTCAGTACTTTGACTAGGTTCTTAACCTGTCGTCTGTCGTACCTTTCTCTCATACCCCTCTTCTCCTATACGCTGTCCGTTAGTGGTGCTCACCCTTTCTCTTCTCTCTCTAATAGTGGATTATGGGCCTAACTTTCATGAGAGCCTATCCCTTCACGAAGTTCGACCGCTCCGGTCCAGCACCAGAGATCAGCGTGGCTTGTCCCTCAGGAGGCTGCACGAGCGCTCCGCCGGCGAAAGGAGGCGCGCTAGCAGGCCTTGAGACGAGCTCCTCTCAGCCCTGGGACTTTCAGAAGATCGCTATATACATTGGGGCTGGTGTCGGAGGCCTTGTGGTCGTTACGCTGCTGGTGATGGCTGTGATCCGCGTGGCAAAGAGAAGAAAGGCATCTCAGTATGCGAAGAGAAACCAGCAGCTATTCTATGAGGCAAGAACTCCTCCTCATGGCCTAGGGCTTCAGTATCCCCAGGCAGGGCCGGGAGGTTTTGGAGACTATGGGAGTCAGGCGATGTCTGGCTCTTTCCATCCCCTCGCCCCTAATCCCCAAGCACCACTTTATGCCCAGCATCATTATCAAAGGCAGAATACGGTTGAGCCATTGCCATCACGTGAACCGATGGTAAGAATCTAAGCCATAGATACGCTGCAGCGGAGGAAAGGCCCCCTTTCTCTCCAGCTCTTTTAGCCGACCAAGGAAGGGTCCCTGTTGAGAAGCAGGAGAGAAACAGTGGGGCAAACGCTGTGCACTAGTTTCTATTTATTGAGAGCACAACTATGTGCTCTGCTGAACAATCAAGCCAAGGCGGGGACAGAGAGCCAGAAAGAGAACATAGATTGGCGTGCACCCCTGCCCCCCAAGGGCCTGTTTGCATTCTCTACATATCAGTTTTAATAAAGCGAACTAAAGTGAACTAAAGTTTCAACTTGCTTTGCCACTGCCCTCCAGAAGAGAGACCTGGCAGATAACGACAGACGCGAAAGGAGAAGGACAGGCGCCGTACCCCCGTGATGAGCAGTACAGGGCAAATACATCCCTCCGTAGTCTGTCGTGTCCCCATTCCAGGAAGCTTTTTGCTTGGTCCTCTGATCTCATGCCTTAACCATTGCCACACGTGGAGAGAGCTCGAGCTTCCCCCTGATAGGACTTGGACAGCGCGGCCCCTGGCAGGACGGCCAGCAGGTGGTTGATGAGCCGTGCTTCAGGCGCCGGTTCAGTTTCTGTCTCTCGTCTCTCTCTTCTCCACTCTTTCCCTCGTTGTTTTCCCAAAGCTTCTCTCTTCCCTTCTTCTCCTCCTCCTCTCCTCCTTTCCTCTTCTGAGAGTTCTTCTTCAGCCTCTCTGCTGTACTTGGAATACTTGTCAAATATACTTGTGGAAGTGGTTGGTTCTGGACCTTCACTTACATAAGTATCTCGTTACTGTGCTGTTATGGCGTTGGGCTTCGTTATTTCAAGTACAGGCACAAGCCAAGTACAACCAAGTAAAGCTAGATATTCCTGCCGCAAGTTAGAGGATAACCAAGTAACGTTTTCCTTTCCATGGGCCCTTTCCTGATGGTCATTAGTATCTAATGTATGGATTGACCATCAGAAAACAGTCCTTTCGCTACAGGGAAGTCATCCTGTTATCAGAATGCTTTGAATCCTTCACATGTCGAATTCCAATCTTTCACAGGTAAGTAACATATGACACTTGACGAAACATGAATACACTGAAAGAAATGAATGTTTCAACTTCAAAAGCTTCTTTGCACTCATTCCATCATCCACTTGATCATCCTGGTCGGGGCAGCAGCAGCAGCAGCAGCAGCTCCTCAAGCTCTCAGAACATCATCAAGAACAAGGGAGAGGGAGAGAGAGAAAGAGAGAGAGAGAGAGAGAGAGAGAGAGAGAGAAAGAGTTGAAAGAAGAACAAAACCAGGAGCTTGGCAGCCGCGACGGGAGTGGGTAGAGAGAGATTGTCTAAAGAAGAAAGGTCTCACAACGTAGTTGCGAACAGCCAGAAGGCACAGACGTGTCAGTCTTCATGTCGTCGCCGTCTTCATAGAGAAGAAGAAGAGGAAGAAGGAGATTGCTCGGCCAACTTGCAAGTTCTCGAAGAAGAGGTTCCTCACTATAAGCAAAGAGAGATAAGCGCGTCACTTCCGCACTTCCTGGACCGCACTGTGCAGATTTGAGGGAAACATGGCCAAGAGGAGAGGACTTCTGACAGAAAGTGATCTGCTGAAGCTTCAGATAGAATATCCCCAAACCTATCGTTCCCTAATGTACGGAGAGCTAGCTCGCATGCGCCGTCAACGTACAGCTAGAACGTTGTTATCGCCTCAGCTTCGCCCTTTGCGGCTGTCGGCGCGCCGCGGCGAAGGAGAAGGGTCTCCTCGCGGCATGGCAAGTCCGGGCTTGATCTCTATACTAAGGCTCGAAAAAGTAAATGCCTCTATTGCGTGCTCTGCGCAGTTTCCTGGTGTCACCCTTTTGCAATAACTGCTGACCTCATCCCTGCTCCTGCTTCTTAGGCTTTGCCAGGTCTTCGTGGGCCCCTCACCTTCCCAAAGTTACAGCTAGCGCCCTTCAGCGCCACTCTGCTCCTTCGCATCGATAGGGCAGTTGCGGCGGAAGACCATCAGAGAAGGTTTATCATAAGAGAGAAGGACTATAAAAATGATAGAGAGGATAGACTTACAGGCAAGCGAAAACGGAAAAGGGAAGACTCGCCTGTATCGTCGGAGGCTTCTGCACAGGGAGAGAAGGAAGAGGAAGGACCGACGATGCATCCAGCCAGTCTTCTTATTGACTTCTTCCGCAGCGTCCGTAGTGAAGCGGAGAAGCAGCAGCACTCGCCTCCCCTTGAGCCTGTTGCGGGGAAGGGCTATGCGGGAGCTGATGGGAGAAAGAAGCCGCGCTTATCGTGACAGAAATGAGCTAAAAGAGATAGAGAACAGTTAAGGAGATGTGCGTGATCATTGCTATTTATCAAGAAATGTATACTAGATCAGGTTGCTTCTTTGTACGCCATCACTCGGCCTTCACCTTAATGTGCTCTCTCCTCCGTCCACAACCTCTGTGCGTCCCTGGAATCGTACTACTCAGCTCCACAACCGTCTTGATAATTCAGAAAGAGGAAGGTGTATAATCTAAAGATTGAAAGCGTTCTATCTTTGGCTTTCCTGCCGGAAGCATAAGGCCAGCCTATCTTGTTTCTTTCTTAGGCCTGCGAACTTGCGGAGAGAAGAGGCGTCGTCTCTTTCTCTGCTGGCTCTACTTCCTTTTCCTTGTAGGAGTCAACCATTGCTTGGTAAAGAAGAATGCCTAGTCCTCCTAACCCACATAGCACGCCATTCAACAGAAAGACAAGCCAGTAGTTGCCCACAATGTTTGGGATGAGAGGAAAAATGATTCTGGCGACAGAGGACGTGGTGCCCATGTAACCCATTAGGGTCCCTTGTGGTTTACTGCCTAAGATTTTGGAGAAAGCCGCCACCACCACTGCTGAACAGATGGGCGATCCGATGGACCAGAAAAAGATGTTCCCTAAAGAGTGAGTGAAGGTTAGGAAGGGAAGCTACGGGCAGACAAAAAGAGCTGTTGCAAGAACGAAGTCAAAGCAGAACAAGCGCGTCATGCCTGAGCAGAAGAAAATGGAGGAAAGCTTGCCTAAAAAGCGACAACGAGCACGGGAGAGACATACACACAAGCACGTGTCAAGTGAAAGAACAGATGGGGAGTGTCAAGGGCTACACGCATACAGGTCGTTTGCCAAAGAATAGATGGACTAGACCACATGGACGTCTAGAAGCGGTATTTCTCACCTATCGTCAGCCTTACCATCCCCACGTCTGACGGATAAGGAGCTAGGATGAGATTACCTGGGTTGGCAAGGGAAGGAGTGGAGAGCAGGTTAGAGACAAGAAAAATAACTGTTCAGCTGATAATAAGGGAAGGACGCGAGGAGTTGACATCAACTGGCAATCGTGGCAGCACACACACACACACAGAAACTTTGACGGAGCGAGAGAAACGCAGAGAAGAGAGAGATGAAGGTGATAAAGGATAAGTCGGCGCAATGGGCAAAGAGTTAGAATAATGCGCCTACCAATAGCCTCTGTAATGAAGCCAACCACAATCATGTGCGCCTCGGACACTCCTCTTGAGGAGAGCGGGTCCAGAGCCAGGTAAGTCACCACGCCCACCAGCCCGAGATAGAGCTGGAATTCTGACGCATTGGCCACTGCCGTGGGCGATGACTCGTCTTCATGATGAGCATCCAAGTACATTGTGACGGACACGGTCTCAAAAATACCCAGGATCCCTCTATTCAAGCAGTTCAGGCCCATGAGTAGCAGCACACCAATTGTTACCAGCTCTGCAGGAACAGAGGTGGATTCTGCCCGAGCAGGGCGAGTCCGGACAGTAGCCGAGCTTCCGTTCTCAGTCGAGGTGGTCGTAGGTCTGCGCACCTCCCGCGGTGCATCTTCCTTAGTCACGGTCTCGTCCCAGAACAGCCACATGAAGACGATCACAAGGACGTTCAGGAGGACCAGCAAGGCCGCTAGAGAAGGATACCGGTGACGTGGGTGAAGGAGATAAGAGACAGTTTATATGACGAAGACGCGGGCGTTAGTGAGGAACTCGAAGGGCAGAATAGAGATGTTGGGAGACGGAGAACTTACGACGGAGACAGACTGCAAGCCCGGAAGGATGAAGAAAACGATCATGCTAGAGAAGCAGACAGAGATCACAAGAAGATTTGGATAGAAGCATGAATAGGAAAGGAACGATAGGGACTGAGGCCCAGAGAGCCAAAGCCAGAGAGAGAGAGAGAGAGAGAGAGAGAGAGAGAGAGAGAGAGAGAGAGAGAGAAAGAGAACAGGCAAAGCCATAAGAGATAAAGAGGGAGGCGAGTCTAAGGATAGTAACAAAAGAGCATAGGCTGGTCATTCTCTGAGCGAGAAAACATTAGAGGGAGAGATGGGAGCACAATCTGTCTGTCATGTTGCCCTTACATGGTGAGGTGTACTTGTTGATATGATGCGTGAAGATCCAAAAGTCCACTTCGCTGACATACTTCCCTATGCCAGGAGTCACTGCGAACCCTAAGAACACCACCAAGCTCAGCCACGTCAGGTACCTCAGCCGCTGGTCTGTGCGCGTCAGAGCGGCGACATTAGCCCTACAGACACTCCGGTTTCCAGCGCCAAAGCCCACAATGAATCTGCTGGCATGCAGCAGGAAGATGCTGTCGGCTACATGCTTGTCCGCCGTCATATAGACCAAGTTCCCAAAGATACAGATAAGCGCCGATATAATGTACACCCAGCGGAACGAGATGCGGTCGCTCATCCAGCCAAGAACAGTGGAAGATATTAGCCGGCCAAGGGAGAAGAGTGAGGTCATCACCGCCATTGAGGCGAGGTCTCCTCCAAGGGAGACATTGTAAAGGTATAATGACGGCAGAGTGAGGCCTCGTGAGCTCTCGCCTGAAAACTCTACGAAGAAGACCATCAGCATGTGCATATACCATTGGAACGTACGCCGTGGCGCCTCTTGTGATGGCAATAGTTCGTGCTTGTCCTCAAGGACATACGTCGAGATATCACGCAGCTTGGCTGTTCCTCCGCCTCTTCTGGCCCCGCCGCTCACTAGGACTGGATCAGAGTTTGGCATGATTTTATCTCTAGTCTTTGCACAGCCTTGACGGTCTCCTAAAAATTTACAAGTCTCTCTCTCTCTCTCTCTCTCTCTAAAGAGTCTTAAGAATGGAAGATCTTAAGCCGACGCCTAATCTGGGAAATCTCCGTCAGGCAGAATGACAGTCTTCACCTTATGAAAGTCCGGCGTGCTCTGCGAGGCGGAGAGGAGGAACAGCACCTCCTCATGACAACAGGGCCCAAAAGGCTGGTGGAACCCCACCAGATTGTGACAAGGAGGAAGGCAACGACTTGATGGGCTACCCAGCCAAGTGGGGAGATAGAGAGAGACAGAGAGAGAGAGAGAAGGAGACAGAGTGATAGCAAGAGAGAGAGAGGCTTGGGGAAGAGAGAAGAGAGAGAGAGAGAAAGAGAGGGAGAGAGAAAGAGAGCGACAGCTGATCATTGGACTAATGGGGCGTGACATGAAGATTCCCTTTGCCTGTGTGGCTCCTCGCTTCTCTCTCTCTCCCCCCCTCTGTCTCTCTCTGTTACTCTCTCTTTCTCACTCTCTCTTCCCCTCTCACCCATTATTTTCTGTCTCTCTCTTTCTCTCTCTCTGTCTCTCTCTCCTTCTCTCTCTCTCTCTATTCCTACTCTTCCTCGCTTCCCACATCCACCGACCAAAAAAGCCAGTATCATCGCCAACAATGTTACAGCACTCCTGTGCATGAAAATGAGGAATTATACTTTGCATTATACGTAATTCCAACTACAAAAACATTGAATATCAGTGATAGCTCCATTACAAGCACGATGGGGGGTCCAGAATTCTATGTCGCTGAGCTCTTTCAGATAACTTCTAAGCCTAACATTTGTTAGGCACAGTCATAAAATCATGGTGCCATGAGAGATGATGATGAGAGATGAGGAGGAACGTGGCGCTTCTTGCCGACAGGACCTTGCTCGCGGCGCTGGTTGATGATGATGGACCTCCTCCTCCTCATAGTACAAGCAGCAGCGATAATGAAGATGACTAGAGGCGGATGAAGATAGCAGTACTTCCTACTTCGTAAGAGGCGGGAAACGGAGAATAATAAGGATCATTGATGAAGCCGTCGACCTACTTCGTAGTAGTACTAGTAGTAGACAGAAGAAGTGCATAAATAACTTGATATTAGAGGAGGGCCCATCATTGACTGATAATGATACATTTGCTACCTGCAGAAGACGGATCTCTCAATCAACCGCATCGCTAATATTATTTATCCTCTTTATCCTCCGTAGGTTGACGACCTTTCTTCCTACTACCGACGAACGATAGCCGGCGGCGAACATATTTTCTTTCTTCTTCTGATTCTACCGTCGTCGTCGTCCCCTCGCTCTCCTCCTCGGCTACTATTCCTCCTCTGTCGAAGAAAGTATGGTGGTACGATGGTACGCATGTTGTTGTTGCTGGCACTCTTCTGTTCAATGACTTCGACAAGGGGTACAGCAACCTTAGCCACTGCTGCTTGCTGCTGCTCTTCTGCTCAGCTGAGAGGAGGGGTATTCGTTCGTAATTCTAGTATGGAGGATGATTGAGTTGTTTGTGGACACCAGCAAGCACTAAACCCAACAAGGAAGGAGAAGAAGACAGGAAAATGAAGCTCCGACGGACTTATCCCAAAGAAGAAGAAGAAGCGATAATAGCTGCTGCTGGTTGATGGTGGATGGGGGGGGGACAACCACCACCTAAGCTATAATAACCCGTCAGCATCATCATGTTGTTGAGACACAATAAATTGCAGAAGCCATCAATAGTAACTAGCTAAGGAATGCAGAAGAAGAAGAAGAAGGGATCAGGGGCTGTTGATCAGCAGCAAGTAGATACGTTCCTCCGTGCTCTCTCCTTGTTCCCTCAACTCCACGTCTCTGGATAATTGTTCATTTTCCGTTCCTCCTTCTTCTTTGTCCTCCTCGAGTCGAGCCTACCTAATCGCACACATTTATATCGAGTATCAACGACGACATATCATGATGTCTGTCTCAACTCTCTCTCGTTATTGTTGTCTCATCGTCTCATCATCCCTCTCGTGTCGTTACGATTCTCTCCTCTTTTTTGAATGACTCTCTTCCTCCGCGTGTCCCTCTTCTTCTTATGCTACTCTTTCTTCCTTTCTCTCCTTTCTTCCTGCTCCCTCCTCCTCGCACGACGACAACAACACTTCGTACCAGCCAGTAGCAGCCGGCTCCTCGTCGGTGTCCATCATTCTTCTTCCAGTCATGAGTTTAGTTGTCATCATTCCTCCATCATCCTCCTTTCTTTTATCTCTTCTCACTTTTTTTCTCTTCTCTCTTTCATCTTCTACGAGAGCTCTCTTATTCTCTCTCCTCTCTTTCTGCTGCGGCGGCTGGGTCATTGGTTCGGTCCCTGCTGCTGCTACTTCCTTGGCGCTGCACCACCACCACTACCTCGCTCCTCCTTGCCTTCACTTTTTAATCCTCCTCTTCTTGGTTTCCTCCTCCTCCTGGTTCTTCTTTTTTCTGTTCTTCTCTCTCTGTCTCACCAAGTCAAGGCCTTCTCTTCTCCTACTACTCCTACCACTACTGCTGCTGCTGCTGCTGCTGCCAGTCCTCTTCCTCCTCTCCTCCTCCTCCTCCTCCCAGTACTTATCACTAAGAAGAAAGTCTATGATGATGATGGTGAGAGGGAAGAAGAAGAGGAGGAGGACCGGTAGAGAGTAAGGCTAAATCGGCATTTTCAATCCGTAATTTTACGAAATAGCCCGTGGTCCGTTACATTTTTTCCATCCTTCTGAGTGGCCCGTTTCCACCTACTACGAGTATGATAGAGACTCTCTCTCTCTCTCTCTCTCTCT
>FLMG01000193.1:0-12585 GCA_900088475.1 Hyphochytrium catenoides | reverse complement strand
TTCTCAGAGGTAAGAGCAAAGATACTTTGTCTTCTAGACAATGTGCAGTATTCTTCCCTCTCTCTCGCCTGTTCTCTCTCTTCTCTTTTCTCTCTCGCTCCCTCTCACACTCTCTCTCTTTGTCTCTCTCACACTCTCTCTCTTCCGTACTCTCGCTCTTTCTTTCTCTCTCCACATTTGCAGTAGAGCTGCTCACTATTGGTGGTGCTCTCTTCCTCTCAGTCTTAGCGTACTCTCCTAGCCTTTCTCTTTCCAGACATGAAGCCTCTCTCTTTCTCACTCACCTCTCTCTCCTCTCTCTCTCTCTCTCTCTCTTTCTTTCTTTCTCTCTCTATTGCCAGGACTATCCGAGCAAGCCTCCTCTCTGCAAGTTCACTCCTCCTCTCTTCCATCCCAATGTGTATCCCTCCGGCACGGTCTGTCTCTCTATTCTCAACGAAGACAAGGACTGGAAACCGTCGATCACTGTCAAGCAGATTCTCTTGGGCATCCAGGACCTTCTAAACAATCCCAACATTGTACGTGCTTTCTCTTCACTTCGGCCTCTCGCTCTCTCCCCCTATCTGTCTCTCTCTCTCTATGTCTCTCTCTATGTCTCTCTCCCTCATGTCTCTCTCTCCTATCGTTCTTCCTCTTTATCTCTTCTTTTAGCTTATTAGAATCCTTTTCTCTTTCCTGTCTCGTTGCTTACGTTCCTTTCGTTTTTTTCTCTGCGTATTTTAAAGCCATCTCTCTCTCTCTGTCTCTTTCTCTCTCTGACACACACTCTCTCTTTCTCTACTGCTCTGTCTCTATAGAATGACCCAGCCCAGAGCGAGCCCTACGTGCTACTGAAGTCTAACCCTGAGGCGTACGAGAGGAGAGTGCGCGCTGAGGCGTCAAAGTATCGCGAGTCATAAGCCTTTTGGTCCTAACAAACAGGGAGGGACTAGAGTCCTCAGATAATATATCTATATTTACCGAGAGAGAAAGGGTGTTGAGGGGAGACTGAGGGAAAGAGAGAGAGAGAGACAGAGAGAGAGAGAGAGAGAGAGAGAGAGAGAGAGAGAGAGAGAAAGGATGAGGGAAAGTGAAAGAGAGAGAGAGACAGAGGGAGAGAGAAAAGGGGGTGGGGAAAAGAGAGAGAGAGAGAGAAATCAGTGGCAGATAGGGATAGGTTTGCTTGGAAAAGAGAAAGGCAGAGGGAAGATGGAAGGACTAGCACAGTGAGACAGAAGAAAGAGAGAGAAAGAAGGGAGGAAGGAGAGAGACAGATCACTAACCACCAACTACTGACGACTACTAAAGGAGAGAGAAAGGACTAAAGGAAAGGGGAAGAGAGAGAGAGAGACGTCCCCGCCAATGGTCTAGATGATAGTTCTCTCGAATGATACATTAGAAAGGACAGTGGACCGCCCCACTGCATAAAAGAATGATCCCTGCGAGAGGCTCACTGAATAAAATAAAGGGATGCACTCCCCCAAATACACCTATCAAACCAGAAGACTACTAATGTCTCTCTCTCTTTCTCTCTCTCCCTCCCATTTGTCTCTTCCTCCTATTTCTCTTTTCTTGGACCGAAGAGAAAGAGATGCAGCGATGAGACCTTTCGCTAGGCCGATGAGGGCGAAGCTCGGGAGAGAAATGGAGGGGTCACAGAGAAGAGAGACTGCAATTCTTGCTCATCTCTTCGCGCGCGCTCTCTCTCTCTCTCTACACGGACTGGCAGGTGTACTTCCAGATGCACGCCAAGCAATCTCCACTTCCCGTTGCAAAGTGGGGAGAAGCTGGTGATGATGCAACACTGATGTGGGAGAAGAGACAGAGCAGTGGACGGTCAGCATTGTCTATCGGCAGGAAAGCAGAGAAAGGGAACCCAAAACGAAATGCGGAGTTGGACGGAGAAACAAGAACTGGAGAGAATGGATATATCTATAGAGAGAGAGAGAGAAAAAGAGAGAGAGAGAGAGAGCTGAGGCAGAGAGAAAGAGCAACAGGGGAAGGAAAAGGTGAAGAGAGCGCAAGCGCGCAGGAAAAACTCTGAACGGAGACCGAGAAATACAGATGAACTTAGAGACGGAAGCTGCAAGAGAGAAAGAAGAGAGAGAACCAAAGAAGGAGAGAGGTGCAAGCCGAGAGAGAAAGAGAGAGCACAAAGGGTGGTGCAGTGATCTTTTTTACCTAATGACTGAGTTTCTGTATCCACTCATTGTGAGCACAGACCGCGTACTGCGTGGGTCCCAGAAGATGACAGACCGGTCCTTGGAGCCCGACATCAACCACCTACCGACACAAAAGAGAAATAAGAGTGGCGCATGGGATGGGAGAATATAGAGAAAGTAGAGAAAGGGCCTTAAGAGGAAGAAGGGACCGAGAAAGAGAGAAAGGCAGACAGACAGAGGGAGAGAGAGGGAGAGAGAAAGAGAGTACGCGGAGCCTCACAAAAGCTCCAATAAAATAAGAGGGAACGTGACGTGGGCATATAAACGCACCTTCCATCGGGAGTGTAAGCCACAGATAGTACGTAGTCCTTGTGGCCGCTAAACATTAGGCGCGGCCTAGAAGTTGGCCGTCCAGACGCCGTGATATCCCAGAGCATAAGCGTCTTGTCCAGTGATCCCGAGATGAGGTTCTTCCCTATCAAGTTCAAAGAGTGCTGTGAATATCTACATATGCTGCCATGTAAAGGTGAGACATGACAAGGCAAAGGTTGCAGAGCAAAACGTAGTCTTATTCTGATGGCAAGCAAGTTCATCTGTAAAGGAAAGAGAGGGCCCACAGAGGAGAGAGAGAAAGAGAGGGAAAGAGGGAAAGAGCACTCGATTTGAGAACCATACCATCAGGAGAGAAAGCAATAGAGTAAACAGAGTCTGTGTGTCCTTCCAGGCGGTCCACCTGCTGCAGCGTCGTTGTGTCCCAAACCCTAACAATCTAGCAATAGCAAAACCGAGAAGGTCGTCAAATAACCCGCAGCGTTTGGCAATGGTACGATATCGCGGGCAAAAGGTTTGTTACCTTGTCCAGTGAGGCTGCTGCGAGGAGTCTTCCATCAGGGCTGAGGGCGACGGAGGTGACGCCATCCTCCTGAAAATGGAGAGAGAGAGGAAAGAGACGAAAGACGTTGAAACAGAGCGTTAGTCGGCCGTCGAAGGAGAGAGGCAGAAGCCAAAGGAAGAGCTTCTTTACCCCTACCGATGGCCCCGAGGAGTCATTTCCTAACACTGCGTGACAGTTTCCGTTACGAGCATCCCAGAGCCGAACCTAAACAGTACTTGGGCGTTAGCACGTTGCAACAGCGTCTGGGAGTTGCGGAAAGGAAGAGAGGGCGAGGAATAAAGCACCAAACTAAATGCTTTCAAGAGAGACAGCCTAGAGGAAGACGACAAGGTCTTCGGTTCGTCTCAAAATGCGTGTGACAGGAGAGATGATAAGAGAGAGAGCGAAGAAAGAAGATGGCAAGACAAGGGAAGAAGAGAGCGGATCCCTTTACCTTACGATCCCCACTGCCCGACGCAATGAAGTTCTGTACATAATCAAGGGAATAGATCTCCATTTCATGCCCAACCAAAGTCATAACTTCCTTCTTCGATGCTATGTCCCACACCTAAGACGGTGCAAAACAGTGAACTAATGCAACGCCAGACGAGAGAAAACTAAAGAGAGCTTCTGACGTAGGTAGCAGAGAACGGTGGCAACTGAGAAAGAGAGAGAAACGGAAAGTACAAGCGGACCTTGATGGTATTCTGCGGCATGCCAGCGATAAGGTGTGAGCCATCAGGAGAGAAACACACAGCACGGATGTACGCATCCTCTCCGTCCGCACTAGACGCAGGGGGTCGAGAGACAGAGAAGATCTGCTGTCCAGTCTCGACGTCAAAGACTTGAGCAGTCTTATGACATCCGCTTGCCATCTTCTTTCCGTCACTAACAGAAGAGCGAATGGGATCACGGCAAGGTCGCAGCGAAAGATCAGAGCGAAGGACGAAAAAGAATCGAAACGACAGAGAAGAGTGGACGCTCCTCTTGAAAGAGTGAACCAGAACCGAGAGAGAGGGGAAGAGAGAGCGCCGAAGAGAGAGAGAGCTGAAAAGAGGGAGGGAGAGGGAGGGAGGGAGCTTCTACTTCTCTTTTCTACCTGCTCAGCCGTACGCAGCAGACAACGCTCTGATGGTCAAGGGTGTGCTGCATCTCCACAATCGGCCTTTCGCCCTCAGGGAACGCCTGGGGCTTGGTGTTATACTGGATAGTCCACTTCACTTTTGCCCTGCTTTCCTCCTCAGCTGGTGGTGGAGGGGGACGGCTCTCATCCTGCTGGGGCTGGCCCTTTGGATGCTCTGATGAAAATGAAGAAGAAAGAGAAAGATAGACGTGGCAAGGGCAGGCGCCGGTAAGGATGGGTCTGCACATAGAAAGCCTGCACTGGCCAGTCCCGCTTACCCTTGTCATGAGAGGCTTGCCGTTTCCGATCTTCTGGTTGAGAGTCATCAGTTTTAGGCTTCTTATGCACAGGCTACAAGGACGACGCAGAAAGAATTGGCGGATTAGCATAAACTGCACAGCGTGAGATGAATAGGAAGGGCGCGGTGGTCGTCTCTTTACCGGCTGTTCTGGTTCTCTATCCTTGCTATTTAGCTCCTTTCCGTTGCTGGGCATCTCTTCATACCGGCCTCCACGCTGTGGTTGACCAGCAGGCATGGGCGGAGGTCTGTTCTGCTCTTCAGGGCGGTCTGGAGTAGGGAGAACGCGAGGCGGGGAAACAGAGCGAGGAGGAGGGGCGTTTCTTCCTCCGCTCCGAGGTACTCTTGCCTCATTTTCGTCAACGTGACCACGCTTTGTCGGCTTGGCGGGTGGCTGCTGGGGCATTGGCTGCTGTCCTTCTAATTGTCGGCGGAGACGGAGCAGATCCTCCTCGTATTGCTGGCGGATCCGTCTATGATTCGCCTCCAGCGTTTTTAGAGCTTGCTGCAGGCTCTCCATCTCTTGCAGCTGCACCGAGTGACAACAGACAAGAAAGGGAATGATAGGTCACAAGATGAGTCTCTCTGCCGCCAAACAGCCAGGAGAAGGCCAACCAACAGACTCCAACAAGCCAAAAAAAGCTCTATATTCTAACAACGCTTGGTGACAACTTCTCAATCAACTAGAAGATTGGCAACAGTGAGAGCTAGACTGCCTGGCACAACGACCGATCAGCATAGTCAAAGACCAAGAGTAGGGTCTTTTTCTTCGGATTAGGGGAGACAGACTGCTAACAGATCTGGATGCGAGCGAAACAAGGGAAGAGAGAGCGAGGAGGAGAGACTGATAAGGATGCTGAAAGTTTACTTGTGCCGTGAGCTTGCGCTCAAAGTCATCTCTCTCCAGCTTTGCAATGTTCACTTGCTGGATCATGGCTTCAAACTCCATCTTCATTTGCTCCAAAAGCTCGGGAAATCGTGTTCCTGTCGGGGGCATACTCATTGCCGCTACGTTGGGTGGGCCACTTCTCATCGGGGCCACACCCTGGACACCGACAGCAGCGGCACCTCGACTCCTAGTCAATTGACAGTGTTGGCACAATTTTATAAGACCGGTGAGGGTGAATGTTGGCCAAACATATGGACAAAGAAGGAGAGCTCATAAGAAGAATGGGAGAGCAGCGACGAAAGAGAAAGCCCGGAGGGCGGTATCTTGAGCATACCGAGGTTGTGACGGCTGTCCCTGTTGATACATCTTGGAAAAAGTTACAGCGCCTACGCTAACCACTTGAGTGCGTGCTCCCACAGAGGAAAAACACTAGGTCAGGAACACCTAGACCAAATGTCATAAAGTCAGTCTGAGACCTCGGCGATGACTTTGACTAAAATGGTCTCATCATAATGCATGTGATTAGATCAGACCCAAACCAAGGCTGATTGAAGTGCGATAATAAGGCTCTAGTCCCGAAGTCTCAACTTCGCACTGTCCATCTGCATTTTCTGTAGAACCTACCTCAAGTTGATCGGTGCGCTTGTAAGTGCAAAACTATGGCGCGAGATTCTGTTATCAGATCCTATCTCCCTGTAAGAGCCTTTCGTCTCCTCACCCTGATAACGATTGCCTTAGAGAGTTCGATAGGCTATGAGCTTCGATCCTATCTCCCCTCGGGGTCCTTCCAAAAGCACCTCATTGAATACGCAGAAATATCCACGCCAATTCCAGACTCTAATCAACGCTCTTTCAGAGCTTCGAAAATCCGCAATCTGAAGCTTCTAAAATTTGAATAGAGAAGGCGGGTCCGATTTTCAGTGTCTTTCCCCGTAAATAAACGGGCCGCAAGGAGTGAGCGGCGGGCGAGGCGGCGCCATCATGCGCTACATCCTCCCCTCTGGCGCCCTCTCCCCAGTCTCTCTAGGAACCCCTTGGTTTTCAGTGGCACTGGGGGAACCACCTTCATTTATTTTATCACAATCAGTTCGTTATTATAGAACTATTTTTCAGATATTTATTCATTCATAATAACTAGGTATTTAGGGGCAAATGTTCTGAATGACAGGAAATTGATACGGAATGCAGTGGATGGAGCGAAATAAACGTGTGATGGTTTTAAGTGAGATGAGGATCAGGAAGGTTGAGAGAAGACTGGGGAGGAGGTCTACCAAGGCAATGATGGTTCTTTTATTACCACTGATCTTATGTAGGCGATTCGCTACCTTCTGCCGCGTGAACTGCGCCGCATACTATTCTCATGTTAACGGAGATCGATGACATGGAGAGCTGAAGATACAAGCAAACAGTGGCAGACGAAGGGTATAAAAGGCCTGATCCTGCCCTGCCCCTTCCTCCATCAGCACCTTTCTGTCCTTGCCTTACCTTTCCCCTCTCATCCCCACCCGATCTTTGGTATGGTGAGGAAGAGGACAGAAGGAGAGTCCTCAGGTGCGACAACCTCGCTGGTGTACCAGACGTCGTGGCCAAAGCGAACAAGTGGAAGGTGGCAGGACAGGGTAGAGGCGAGTCCTGATGACATACAGACATCGCAGTTCTTTGACCACTCATACTGTGGCACTACCTACAAGCCTACAAGGCTGTACAGTCATCATCGGTCTGAAGTGACAGGTACTCGTACAACAAACAACTGTTTGTTGAATGATTGATCCCTTTTGAAAGGAAAGGAGGTTGATGGGAAGAGACGATCAGACAGGATGGGTAGGTCCTTGCAGAATCCTACGGGGACAGAACAGCTTGCTCAAGCTCCATGAGCAGAATGGGGAAAAGACCTTTTGCGATGATTCTTCTTCTTCGCCACAGTGCAGTCTTTTTACCGGACAAAACCACATTGTTGAGCTTTCTTCAGGGTTTTCATGACTCCCATGGGTCACTTTGATCACTGGCCCTCTCTCCACCTCTCTCTCTCCTTTGTTGACTGTGTCTGGACTCTGTGTCTCCAAGACCTACGCTCCATCCTGCGCAAGCGACCGACCAAGGTTGAGTGAGGGTTGTTGTGCCGTGCGACCGACTTTTGGCCTAAGAACCTTGCCAAAAGGGCTTTGAAATCTGAACCTATCAATCATGCACGCAACCCATTTAACTTTTCAAAGCCTATTTCGCCCTAGGAAAAAATGGGACAATGGTTTACCTAGTGGCTGGACTCGTGTCATGACTGTAAGAAAGGCGTCTGAGAAAATAAATGGCTCGGTGCGGTGTGTTGAGAGAGCGGCTAACGGCATTTAAAGAGGGTTGAAGTGATGGGCTTTGTGGCGTCTCGCGCAACTCAACGGCTATCTCATTCTATTCCACATAACGGAGATATTATTTTTCCTTATTACGAATAGAACTTATCGTATATAGAATACCTATTCATTATGTACAGCATTCTATGATATAATGATCTAGAAATATATTTGTTCTTATCGCTGATGGCCTCTCCCTCCATCACTTCTCTCTTGACAGGTTTCTTCTGTTGGGCAATTGAAGCTTTTCTTCTTCTTCCTTCCATCTCATTCTCCAACCTAAGGATACGCCGCCACCGGCACATCAATGGGTTAATGGTATGCTTTGTAACCCATAGATATGCCGCGCCATCAGAGCGTATGGATACTATGTCTGTTTGAGCGAGTGATGAAGCTTCAGAAAGATTGCTACTATCTTCTCTTTCTTTCTCTCTCTCTCTCTCTCTCTCTGTCTCTCTCTCTCTCTCTCTCTCTCTCTCTCTCTCTCGCTCTCGCTCTCTCTCTTTCTCACTTTCTCTCTCCTTCTCTCTCTCACTTTCTCTCTCTTTCTTTCTCTCTGTGTCCTTCTGTCTGTGTCTCTCTCTTTCTCACTTTCTCTCTCCTTCTCTCTCTCACTTTCTCTCTATTTCTTTCTCTCTTTGTCCTTCTGTCTGTGTCTCTCTCGTTCTCTCCCTGAATCTCTCCCTGCTCCTCTTCCTCGATCTCCTCCTCTTTCTGTCTCTTTCTGCTCTCCTTCACTTCAAGGCCTCTCCTCCTCTGGTCCATCTTAGCTCTCTGTCCCTTTGGTTGGAAGCATCGAGAGTCTCTTTCCTCTGCAGTGAGACACTGTTCGCACTTCATCCAGGCCGTCATCAGGAACGCCATTGAGGGCACAGCGCGATCTCTGCATCTGAGATCCTTCATCGGAGAGGCAAAAATCTTCAATAAGCGGCGAGCTATAAAACTGGAGATTAGAAAGAGAATCTGTAGAGCAAGCAACAAAGGAGAGAGATGCCGTCCAACGGGCAGTATGCAGATGGAACAGAGGCTGCCGGAGGACGGACGGAGGAGAAGCTCGAGACCCACAGCGGCCTTGGCACTGCCAAAGATGAGTTCCACGTTCCTCTCCTGGCTGGAACAGAGGAAATGGCAAGACGAACGGCGTCTGTGCCGCAAAGAGTCCAAAGCCTCGACCTGCTTCGTGGTCTCATCATGTGTATAATGGCTTGGGACCATACCAAGGACTTCCTAGCTCAATATACTGGCAGCGATGGGCAGCGTCCTGATGGGACTCGGGAGGGCGCGCGACACTCTGAAGGTAGCAGACAAGTAGAAAACGGAGAGGAACGTCTTTTGGTCAAGCTCCTCTCTTCCACGGTGCTCTGCTTCTCTCTCTCTCTTTTGGTGCTCTCTCTCTTGGTGCTCTCTCTCAGATTGTGCGCTTTCTAACAGTGCTTCCTCTCTCTCTCTGGCCTGGGCGGTCTCTTTGCATATGACTAGGCTGGTCAACTCCTCTGGAGATGTACTCAGGTAGGGCTCTCTCTCTCTCTCTCTCTCTCTCTCTCTCTCTCTCTTGGTCTTAGCTCCGTTGCGCTTACTCTGCGTAAATGGTAGGAAAGCCGGGATACTTCTTTGCCCGCATTGTGAGCCATATCTGCGCCCCAGGCTTCAGCTTCCTCATGGGAGCCGGGATGATCCTCTTCATCTTCTCCAGAAGAGGACAGAGCTGGAGTGATGAGAAGCTGCTGAGGTTAAGCATTTCTTCTCATCGCTTTTTGCTCTGTCATTGCCGGGGGAGCTGCTACGCGGCCGCCAGTTAACCTCAAACTTTGTCTATCCTATGTCTGGCTAGTCTTTGGACTCGTTCTCTTATTACTTGACTTCTCTCTCTCTCTCTTTCCTTTTCAAGGATCTTTTCCTTTCCCTCTCTCCCCTGCTCTTTCACGCTCTTGCTCCTTAATCGTCTCCTTCCCTTGATCTAGCTCATTCTCGGTATTCAACCATTTCTATCACGTTTCTCTCTCTCCACGTCCCGGCTGGTCTCTCTCTCTCTCTCTCTCTCTCTCTCTCTCTTTCTTTGTCTCTCTCTCTCTCTCTCTTTTCCCTCTCTCTCACACTGTCTGTCTTACTCTCTCTCTCTCTTCTCCTTCCGTTGATCTTACTCATTCTCAGTTCAAACTTTCAATCCAGCTTCGCTCTTGCCTCGTTCTCCAGCTGGTTGTCTCTCGCTCCGTCTCTTCTCTTTTCGCATCCTCCTCTCAGCCTGTTAGATGTCTCCACTATCTCACTCTCGAATGCCCTTCTCCCTTCCCATAATGGCTTAGGTTCTTCTCTCTCCGAGGGCTCTTGCTTATTGTCATGGGCTTTGCGGTACGTGCTGCCGAGCTTCCGATGGTGGCAGAGCAGGAGAAAGAGCACCCAGATGTCCCTGTGGGCACCCTCATCCTAGCGGATTTACTCTCATGGTATCAGGTGTGTCTCTCTTCTCTCTCTCTCTCTCTCTCTCTCTCTCTTGTTGTTGATTATCTCAAAGGTTGGAGTTTTCTACGGTTGTCTCTCCTTAGTCCTCTCGCCCGAGTCCACCTGTCATTGTTGGGCACGTCTCTCTTTTTTAGAATGATCTCTTCTGAAGCTGTTCTCTTCTTCCTCTATGCATGCTGTGCTCTGGGTCTCTCTCTCTCTCTCTTTTCTTTCTCTCTCTCTCTCTCTCTCTCTCATTAGCTATTTTTGAACTTGTCTGTTCTTTTCTCTCGGTTATCCTTTGTCCCTCTTCTATCGCAAGGGAAGCAAAGCTTAACAGAATTTCTTCATAGTTCCTAACGCATGTCCGCTCTCTTCCCAACAGGTTATGACTTGTCTCGGCCTTCAAATGTTAACCACAGGCCTTGTCCTCTACGCAATGGCCAAGAGTAACATAGAACTGTTCCCTGTGCCGTCCATGGCCGTCAGCGCGACTAGCGTTCTACGGAGAAGGGCTGTCCGACTCTTTCTCGTCCTTGGTCTCTCCTGCTTGGTCCTGAATGGCGTGGTTATTTCTCACTTGCAGAGAGGAGAGCCTGCGACGGCGCAGGCAGGCGTAGAGAGCTCTTTCTTTGGAATCGTAATGCGTTTTCTTCTGGTTCCTGGTCCCATCGATCTGCATATTTATGGCCAGGGAAATATTGCTTATCCTCTGGTTGCGTGGTTGGGACTCTGTTTCTTTGGCTGCGCCTTTGGCTGCAGTCTGGTTAAGAACGCCAGGGAAGCAATCAAGGACGGAGGAAAGTGGGGAGTCTTCCTTCTCTGTCTCTTTCCTCTGCTGCGCCTTCTGCCCTGGGGCGTTATCAATCTTAGAGGTAAGAAGCGACCGTGTCTCCTTCTTATCCTTCGTTTCTTCTCTCCTCGTTCTCCTTCGGTGTTCTCCTCGTTCTCTTTCTCAGTATGTGCATGGCTTTTTCTCTGTCTCTTGCCCTCTCTCTCTTGTCTGTCCTTCTTAACGTCTCTATGTCTCTTGCTCTCTCTCGCTCTTTATTTTCCCCTTCCAATGTCTCTATCCCGCAATCCAGGGTGTCTCTCTCTCCTTTCTTTTCGCTAAGCCTTCTGCATCTCCCCTCTCGGTGCGTCGTCCTTTCTTTCTTTCTGTGTACGTGTGTGTCTCCTTCTCTCTCCCCGGTCCTTGCCTTAGGTCAGAACGCCATTCTATCCCGCTCAATCCTCGCACAAAGCATGACTCTCTCCATTTTCTTTCAACCCATTCCAATGATAGGATATCCCCGAGGCGAAGGGCTTGACTACCCCGTCATCGCCTTCTTCAACGTCTGCAAGTATCCGCCTTCTATCGCCTATGATTGTCTCACAATCGCCATCAACCTTCTTCTTCTTCGCCTGTTTGCCGCCGTAGAAAGCACCTTCTCTTCCTCGTCTCTCCTGCACAAGCTCCTCCTGCCTTGGGGTCGAACGCCCTTGTTTTTCTATGTCATTCACCACTATGTCATCGTCTCTATTGGCGTTCTTCTCTTTCTGATTAGAGGCACAAGCACGGTGAGCATCTATCATTGTCTTCTGATTTGGGCTGGGCTCGTTCTCCCGGTGATGTTCTTTCTCTGCAAGCGATACGACGGCTTCAAGAGAGAGAAGCCCATAGATTCGTTATGGAGATTCCTCTAGCGCATAGACTTTGTTAATAGAAGATGATTGTCTATGGGTTCCCATAGAAGGGACAGTTCTGGTTTCTCTCTCTCTCTCTTTCTCTCTGTTCTCTCTCTTTCTCTCTGTTCTCTCTCTTTCTCTCTCTCTCTCGGCCGCACTTTCTCTCTCTCACGCCCTCTTTCTCTCTCCCTCTCTCTCTCTGCTCTTGCTGCTGATTCTGGTGAGATTAACGTATCTCTCAATAACCCATCTCCAGCTCCATGAAAAATGGAGAGAGAGAGAGAGACTCCCATCCCTTCCTCCTCTTGTTTCTTATCACTGCCTCTTTCCATTAGGCCCCGCTTGATTGGGGTCAGAACTCTCTTCTTTTGGTCCTCTCCAGGCGGTCTTGAGCTCTTTCTCCATTCATTTTCGCTATGAAACTCTGTGAGCGCTATCCTCTCCGCTCTTCCCTTAGGAAATGCTGGCGCCCGGAGTGATGATCTTCCGCGCAGGAGCTGCCGCTTTGGCCTCCGACGTCCCTCCTGCAGAGAGAAAGAGAGAGAGGAAAGCGTAAGATTACAAGGGTCGAAAAGGAAGAGAAAATAAATAAATTAAAGAGAGAGAGAGGGAGGGAGAGAGAGAGAGAGAGTGAGAGAAAGGGGATGGAAAGAATCTAGGGTGATAGGACGATAACGCAAGGAGAGAGTGTGACGATGAAGGAAGGACCCCCCAAAAAAGAAAGAGACACGAAGTCTTCTCTCGCCAACCTGTGGCTACTTTTCCAGAGAGGAACTTCTGATAGTCTGCGTGCGTGTTCTCCTTCAGT
>FLMG01000189.1:0-10924 GCA_900088475.1 Hyphochytrium catenoides | reverse complement strand
CGAAGATCTTGGATGGAAAGCAAGAGGTGATACCGCTACAGCCCAGCCTCACTGTCATTTTCTCCAGTGAGAGAGCTAAGGAAAGGAAAGATTACTCGCTGGCTCGGATGGAGGTTCTTGAGGTCGCAGGCTTCAAACACTTTCTCTTCGTAAGTTCTATCATCTTCATTCCCCTGTGTCTCGCATGGTACAAGGGCAAAGCTCCCCTCTTGATTCCTGGTAGTATCTACTCCTTTCTTCCTGGCGGTCCCTTTCTATAGCCGCTGCCGGCCGCCCAGACAACTGTGAGGTCACTCAACTCGTCCAGTCCAAAGCCTTGTACCTCTCCAGTCATTGGCGGGCTCTGAAGGACAAAATCTAATCCTCTTGTCTCACACTTTAGATGGACTTACAAGGCTTTTCTTTGTCTATTGCTCTTCGCTCCATCGTTTTCTCCCAGGCGAAGCGGGGAAGCTTGGCCGTATCGGAAGAAAAGAAATCTCTCTCTCTTACCTACGTCAAAAATGAAGTCAAGAAAGTATTCGACTGCCGTCCAAGAGAAGGAGAATACGAGCAAATAGAGGAAATGCTAAAGAAATTTGTCTCGCCATCACTTCCTGCTCTTCCTAGAGCGGCGCCACTTGCCCCTACCGCCCTTCGTGTCTCTCCTCAATCCTCCGCGTCCCCAAAACCTCCTCTCAAGCTCCAAATATCTCCTCCAAGGAGGGCAGTTCGGACCTATGGAAGGAGGAGTCCTTCACGCCCTTTCTCTGCCTATGCCTTCCTACCGAGGGGCACGTCCCCTCCATTCAAACAATCAGGAGAACGAGGCTCTGAAGTCCAACCAAAGACACCAGAGAAGAAGACCTTTTCGCTTCAAATCACCCCTCCTCGTGTCTCTCAAACGTCTCCTGTCCAAGGCAGCACTCCTTCCTCTAAGGAACCTCCTTTCATCGCGTCCTCGGCTTCTCCTGCCTTGATGGCCCTCAGGAAGAAGAGACGACTATCTCCTGCTGTCAAACTTGAAACCTTCTTTCACAGCCCTGGAAAGCAGGTTAGGGAGAAGGAGTCAATGAATGTCACCACAGCGCCACAAACCGATGGTGAAGAGGTGGAGTTTACCTTTGAGAGTCCTCCCAGGTCCACCAGGTGTGGCTCCCTTCCTACGTCTTCCTCCCCTTCAGACGGCTCAAGCACTTGAACCTGCAAAAGCCTGAAGAGTACTTTTCGAGGCCTCTAATAGTTCCCACGCTTTCGTTCTCCTCTTATGGCGCCTCTGGTGCAAAACGAAATTTCCACTGCTCTCTTCCTCATAATGCTATATGTCCATGTCCTGATTTATATTGCCTTCCCTGAGAGAACCATCCCTTCCCCTCTTCTCTTACATTGTTTGCCTCCTTATCACGCTCTAACTACCTTGATGTCTGCTTCTTTGACTTGGACTTGCAGAAAGGAGGAAAGCCGGTTGTCCAGTCCCCTCCAGCCCATGCAAGTCCCCCAGCCCCTGTCCCCTTCAAGAGGTCATCAGGGAACCCTGATAAACTTTGGCAATAACTGCTATCTCAATGCAGTGATGCAGGTCCCCAGCTCCTCTACGCTGACCGTCGTGCCTCTCTCCCTCTCTTTCCAATCATTATGCTACAGCGCCTTCCTCGATCTTTATCTCACTTTGCCTAAGTAACAAGAAAACGTTTGTTGCCCCCTGTTTCTCTCCTGTCCATCTAAATTCTTCTTCCAGGCAATCGCTTCCCTTCGACCTTTCATCGCTGACCTCCATAAGGATCCACTATATCGAATTCCAGCTGAGGATGAGACAGGAAAAGAGAATAATCCGGCAGGGACTCTCACACCTGCCATTGAACTGGTGCCCATTGATAAGGACAAGACGAGAGGTAAAAGCAAACCCCTTGTAAAGCGTCATATGAGATTACTCTGTCTCAAAGGCCCGTGGGCACCTTTTCAGGACGGCTTCTTAGGGAACTCGTCGCTGTGGCTGATAAGCTAGCGGCAAAGGCGCCAAGAGTGAATCCAAGAGCTTTGAAAGGAGTTATTGCGGAGCGCTCTGGTCGTTTTGCAAGGTCTGTTCCTCCGCTCTCTCATCACTTAGATGAATGCTTTCTTGTGGACTCTCTAATTTCTCTGCTCCGCAAGACACCTCATTTGATCGTACTCCATAGCCTCTCCTCACTTGAAAAGTCTCAAGCTTTGGTTTCCTTGTCTCTCTCTCTCTTGGTCTTTCTGTTTCCTTGGCAGCTTCTCCCGCGCCTCTTCTCACCGTAGGATATTCGCTTTTGCAGCAATGATCAAGAGGATGCGCATGAGTTCTTTGTGGACCTCATTCAAGAACTAGAGTCAGACCTCACCCCACCCGCAAAGGAGGATCCTCCATCTAATGTCTCTCCTTCCCCTGCTACTAATCCAGAGTCAGACTCTCTTGTCTCTCCGGCTCCAGCTCTTCCCCCTCCCTCCTCGTCCTCCCTGAAGAAGAGACCGATGAGAGAAAGAGAGATGTCAACTATCACCCGCTTTCTAAGGTCCACCAACACTCCCGAGCTTGCCTTCAGACCGAAGAAGGCTTTAACTATTACTCCTGAGGATAAGAGGAAGAAGTGCGACGATCCTTCCCTATCTACCCCCTCCTCTTCTCCTCCTCGCTCCCTCACTGAGAAGTACTTTCGGACGGTCGTTGACTCTGTTATTAGCTGTGGAAACTGCAACTATCGAAGAAGGAAGAAGGAGTACTTCTATGACTTCTCTCTGAAGCTCTACACAGGCAATGGATCCCCAGAGGACCTCAGGACGTCGGCTCTGGAGCTGCTTAGAAATGTAGGAGGCACAAGATTGGCTTACTACCAAGGGCATTTTGTACCGTCTAATGCGCCACAATTGGCTTTTCTCTATGCTTATCAATCTTTGTCTACACACTGCTCTCTCAGTCCCCCGCGATATGGATTTAGTTCGGAGTGCTTCACTACCTTTGACAATCGACTGTAGCCACTATGCCCGTAACTTTCTCGCTTGAGTCTTTGCCGTGCTGGCATTAGCACTCTCTGGCTTTCTCCGTCGTGCGTCTCCACTTCAATGCCTGTTCGTTGACTTGTCTGTTCAGCTGCCTCCTCCTCTTCCAAAAACCTATAATGTTCACCGTGAACTGCGTTTCGTAGAACCTCAAGGCTGAGGAGGTGGAGTTGAACTGCGAAAAGTGCAAGCACAACCGTGCCACGGTTTCCTATGAGATTGCTGTGGCTCCACAAGTGCTGGTGCTGCATCTAAAGCGCTTTGATGTAAGTCGTACACTATGATGCTGCACCCAAGAGGAAAGAGCGAAAGATAAAAGGGGATAGGACACGAAGGGACAAGGGAAATGGAGGAGATAGATTCAAGATATCCTGGGCATTCAGACATAGGCATACGAGATAACAGCGGGAGAAGAACTGTTCGCCTTTTATTTGATGATTGACGGTCTTTCTGGTGCGTTATTGCAGATGATATCAGAGACAGAGACCGCCAAGCTGCATATCCCGGTTCAGTTTCCCACAGAGCTTGACTTAGATGAGTTCAAAGGTAGCACATTTACATCGGGCACCCTCCTCTCTCTTCTGACGTTGCTCGCCACGTCCCCTCTTATAGGCACACTCTCCTCTCCCTCTTTCTACTCGACAAAGCTCTGTCCTCCTACATGTTTGCTCACTTTGGTATGCTTCGCGCAGTTAACACGCTCTTGCTGGTCTTTCCACCTGTGTCACTCATACTCGTCTTCTTCTTTTTACCTTTACTTCCACGTCTCTGTGTCCACCACGGTCATAGTTACCGAGAAGACTCAGGTAAGGAGCGGTAAAACAGTCGTTAGGAGTGTCCAAGGCGTTGCTGACTTGCCACTGTCTCTTTATTAGGACTCAATGTGGACGCAGAACACAGGATACAAGTACCAACTGCAGGTATACCGCAGCAGACCTCTTGTCTCTCTCCCCTGAACAGCCTTTGCTCTCTCCGTCCGTCGATGTTTGAAGCTCTGCCTTCTCCTCTCCTCTTCCTTTCGCTTTGCAGCATTAGAGCCGCCTCTCTAGGTGTCCAGGTTTTCGCTTCTTTATTCTGATAAGCTCAAGCGCAGACTGATCTCACTCTTTCTCGTTTGCTTTCCCTTCGACTCTTTTGCTGACCTCCGCTTCATAGAGCATTATTCATCATCTTGGCTCATATGCCTTCGCCGGTCACTATGTGGCTGATGTTCGGGATAGCTCGTCTTCATCTGACGGCTGGTGTCGATATGATGACACGTTTGTCTCATCGGTAAGTGGAAGAAATGTCTGCATCACCTTTTTCATCCTCACGTCCCGCTCTTGCTCCTCATGCTGTTGCCTTGACTCTACCGTTCCGCCCTCTCGCACGTTTTTTTTTACCACAGACGTCAGAGGCGCAGCTGCTATCAGAAGCTAGCCAGCGTAGCTGCTATATGTTATTCTATGTCAAGAAGTGATAGGCCGCTCCATGACCCGCTCATCAACGTAGATCGGACTCAAAGGCACGGTCTCCTGCTCCTCAATGGACTCCTCGCTGTATAGTTAACAGCGGTTGTTCCCTGCTGGCCTCTGCCGTCTGTCTTCCGCTCATCATCCCTTGCCCTATCTATCTTTCTCTCCTTGTAAGCTTTAGTCCTGGCTCCTTTAGCAGGACAGCCTCCGTCCACGGACGCTCTGTCTTTCCCTTCCTTCGCCTTGTCTGCCCTTTCGGTGGTGGTGGCGTCTGGCGCGGTGGCGCGCTCTGGAGAAAGGATCAAAGGTCCTCCCATCAACCACAGTCAAGCCTGTCCTGGGGGAGGTCTTCACCTTGTTTACACAAAGACTTATTAAAGTACTCGAGTATCTAGTTCACTGCTATTGATTATCTCTACCACCTCATCAGATACGATACCCGAGTTTTTTAATTTTCCCATATCTCTCTCTCTGATTCATTCACAGATTACATCTAGGATATATACAGTGCATTAAACTATACTTATAAACTCGAAAGGTTTACTCGGGTTACAGACATCCTCTAAGGTTACCTTATGTTAAAGCTCGAATAAGTACGCTAGTCTCGAGTAGATTAGCGCTTTTTGGTAGGAGGTAACCTTTCTTCCCATAAAAGTGTGCTTTTTGTCCGGTGGCGCTGATTGAAGCTGCAGATGAGTTCAGATGAAGCTTTGATTCCCAATGACGAACCGGAGGCTGGAGCTCAGAGAAGAGTCTATTCGCCTGGGTCTGCTGATGTCTGGGCTTATCTCTGATCACTCCTCTCCTCTCGTCATTGGTTGACAGTGTTTAATTCATTTTAGGTTCTCTCTGCCGGGCTCTTGATTGGCGAGACGGCGGCGTTATACTAGAGTGTCGAGAAATGGGTGTGAGGAGGACCATGGTAGAGGCAAGGGATGGGGAACAGCAGAGTGCCGGGGAGGTTGAGGTTGTTCTGCAGGTCGAGGGCATGAAATGTACCAAGAACTGTGCTAAAAAGATTCAGGCCGCGCTCAGTTCGGTCCCTGGCGTTTCCAGCGCCACAGTCAACTTCGCAGAAAAGCGCGCTATCGTCCTCTATGAGAGCAATGACCATGAAGTAGATATGAAGTCTCTGGAAGAGGCGGTCCACACACAAGCTGGGCCCCAGTTTGACCTGAAGCTGCTCTCTGTAGGTGGATCGACTTCTGAGCTCCAGGTGCAGCTTCATGGGGTCACTGTGCAGGAGACTTCCAACCCAGTCCTTGTCTTGAACGTCCAAGGAATGAAATGTGAGCCACGCTGTGCCGCACTGACAAAGAGAGCACTGGCCTCTGTAGACGGTGTCGTGGACGTCCAAGTGGACTTTGAAAACGCCAAGGCTTATGTCACGTTAGCGCCAGGGAGCCATGTGAGCTTTGACCAGCTTGCAGATGCAGTAGAGACGATTCAGACAAGGACCTGCGATAAACAACTGGTGGTCTCTCTGCCAGGATCTACACAGACGAAACTTCAGATCCAAGGTTTGCTCTCCAAAGAAGGAGCTTTGCGGTTGCAGCATGAACTTTCGGCTCTTCCTGGCGTGGAAAGTGTGAACGTAGAGCTCCCTCATCGGACCCTTCGCGTCCTCAGCGCCTCGGTGGCCCCAGAACTACTAATAGAGGCGGTGAGACGGCTGGGCTTTGATGTGGAGCTCGCCAAGGAAAATAGCAACGGAGACAGCAGCCCCAAGAGACTAAATAGCTTTGTGGGAAGTGTAAGGAAGAGGAGTCTGCCGAGAGTTGCCTCTTCTCCATCTCACAGCCGCGTGACACTCGCCGTGAGCGGAATGACCTGCTCCTCCTGCGTGCAGACCATAGAAAACCTGCTAGCTACAATGCCTGGGGTGCAGTCAGTGTCAGTTAATCTGTTGACGGAGAAGGCTGAGGTGGAGATAAATGCCCAGCTTGTGACAGGGGAAAGATTGGTGGAAGAGATCGAGGATGTGGGCTACTCTGCCAAGATTCTACGGGTGCAGAATGCTGCGAGAGCGGAGGAGGAAACCGCAACCTTCCACGTAGGAGGAATGACCTGTTCCTCCTGTGTCTCGACTATAGAGGGCGCCCTCCGCTCTCAGCCGGGGATCTCTTCAGTGAAGATCAACCTGGCAACTGACAAGGCTATTGTGACGTATAAGAAAGAGGAGATAGGGCTCAGGGACATTCTCTCTACCGTGAGAGGCGTGGGCTATGACGCCACTTATATCCCGGAAAATGTGAACGCTGCAGAGGAACTGAATACGAGGAGGCAAGAAGAGAGAGAGGGCTGGAAGCACTCTTTCTTTATCGCTCTTATCTTCTCCTTTCCCATCATTGTCATCAACATGGTACTCTCCTACATCCCTAGTATCAGTCACGGGCTTGACGAGAACGTCATCGCTGGAGTCAGCGCTAAGGCCTTGCTGGACTGGATCTTGGCCACTCCCGTTCAGTTCTTCTGTGCCTGGAGATTCATTACAGATGCGTACAAGGCGCTACAACGGAGAACTGTAGGCATGTCTTTCCTTGTCGCTATGGGCACTCTCGCTGCCTATCTCTATGGTTTCTCCCTTCTTCTACGCGGGCTGTTAGGTGCAGAGGGTGCACTGCAAGCGCCAGAATACTTCGAAACCAGCGCGCTACTGGTCACGTTTATTCTGCTAGGAAAGTATCTGGAGGCAGTAGCCAAAGGAAAAACTAATGAAGCTCTAAGGAAGTTAATGGATCTACAGGTGAAGACTGCAGTTCTCTTGGAGTTCAATGAAGAAGGCTACATTGTAGGGGAGAGGACGATACCCATAGACTTGGTGCAGAAAGGCGATGTATTGAAGGTCCTTCAAGGCGCAGCTATCCCAGCGGATGGAGAAGTAGTTATGGGAAGGGCTGCCGTCGATGAGAGTATGCTGACAGGAGAGAGCTCTCCCGTGACCAAGACGGTGGGAGACAGAGTGCTGGGTGCCACGTACATAATGACTGGTTTGATCCACATGCGAGTAACAGGAACGGGAAGCGAAACCGCGCTCTCTCACATTATTAGGCTCGTCGAGGAGGCGCAGACAAACAAGGCGCCTATACAGGCGTATGCGGACAAGATCTCTTCCATCTTCGTTCCCTGCATCGTCGTTTTTTCTCTAACCACGTTCATAGTCTGGTACAGTTTCTGTCTGACTGGCGTGGTTCCGAAGGAATGGTACGCTCCACACTATTCTGCCTTCAGCTTCTCTTTCTCTTTTGGCATAGCTACACTTGTCATCGCCTGCCCTTGTGCGCTTGGCCTCGCCTCGCCAACCGCTGTGGTGGTAGGAACGGGTGTAGGCGCTAGGCAAGGCGTGCTCATCAAGGGAGGAGAGCCGTTAGAGGTGGCGCACAAAGTGACGGCGATGATCTTTGACAAGACAGGGACTCTAACGATAGGGAAACCGGAGGTAAGATCTGTCTCAATGTGGAGCGAAGAGTTGGAGGAGGAGGAGATCCTCTGGCTTGCAGCCTCGTGTGAACTCAGCAGTGAGCATCCCTTGGGCCGAGCCATCGTGAACTATGCTCAGGAGCATCAGAGGGTCGCCAGGCCCCTTGTGCAGCCAGGTAAATAAACTCAAAAGAAGAGAGAGCGGGATAGCGAGAAAGAGATAGAAAGAGCGGCGAGACGTGGTCTGTTAGAAGCAGCTTAGAAGGAGGGGACTGTCAACGGGAATTCCTTATCCTGCAACCTGCTACCTTTCCCAACCTGATGGTCTTCCTCGCTTCCCTTCCTCTTCTAATTCCTTTCGGTGCTCTGCTGGGTTTAACCTTCCCCTGTCCAGTCTCCTGACCTTAACGTGTGTTGCCTCTCCGTCTCTCTCCCGTTCTCCCCCTCTCTCGTTCTCTCTTTCCACTCATTTCTCTTTTCCTTCTTGCTCCTCTTTCCCGTTTCTGGCCATATCTTCGCCAAACACCTTGTGGACTGTCCTCATCGGCCTCTCCTAAGAATCATTCGAAGCGCAGTCTGGCCAAGGCATCAAGTGTACGATAGAAGGAAGGAAGGTAGCGATTGGCAACCAACTTTGGATGGAGAACCTCTCTATTCCTCTTCCTCCGTCTCTGGCGCTGTCCGTCTCTCGTCTCGAGGCCCTAGGCAACACCGTTGTCTATGTGGCTGTAGGTTCAGCCGTCGCCTGCACTATTGGGATAGGCGACAAACCAAGACCGGAAGCCGCTGCTACTATCCTGGCGCTAGAACGGATGGGCATTGAAGTGTGGATGGTGACAGGAGACAACAGGAGAACGGCACATGCCGTCGCTCTCTCCCTTGGCATCTCACGAGGTAGAGTCAAAGCTGAGGTTCTCCCTTCTAACAAGGCCGCAGCCGTGAGAGAGCTCCAGACGGAGGGAAAGATCGTGGCAATGGTAGGAGACGGGATCAATGACTCTCCAGCTCTAGCTCAAGCTGATCTTGGGATCGCCGTTGGTGGGGGCACAGAGATCGCGGTAGAGACTGCAGGGATGGTTCTGGTCCGCTCCAAGATCAGCGACGTGATAACTGGCATCGATCTCTCGAGGAAGATTTTCTCTCGAATCCAGTTGAACTATCTCTGGGCGCTCGGGTACAACGTTCTTCTTCTCCCTCTTGCCGCGGGTGTGCTCTTCCCTTCGTTGGGCCTCACAATCCCTCCCATGGCTGCAGGAGCCTCGATGGCGATGTCCTCTGTCTCCGTAGTAATGTCCTCACTCTTGCTGCGCTGTTATCGGCCGCCTAGAGTTGAGGATGGCGGAGAAAGGAAGCTGGAGGTTGTGGTCGAGGGACAGAGTGAGAACTCGCCGCTGCTCTCGGACAAGGAGGGAAGACAAGCAGTCAAAGGTTATTCCTAGTGCAAACCCTTGGAACAGCGAGACTCTGAGGCGACCCTCTAGATAAGAGAGACCGAAGAAGAGGAGGACTCACCAGGGTCATCTCACTCTCTCTCTCTCTCTCTCTCTCTTCCCCTCTCTCTCTCTTGCTCTCTCTTAAATGCTCTTTCTTTATCCTCTCTCTCTCCTGCCCTCTCCCTGCGCATCTGTTTGGCACAGAGACTATTTATTTGCCATAAGCTAGCATGTTGCTTTGTCCTTTCCTTGTGGCGGAACATTCTGTTCTCTCTCTCTCTAGCTCTCTCTTTTGCTTCTTGCGCATCTCCCTTTCTGTTTGTTTCTGTCTCTCTCGTCCTTTCTTTCTCTTCGTTTTCTCTCTCGTCAGTGCCGGCATAACCTCTGCGCCGGTCTCGCCTATTTTCCGCCACTCGTTCTAGTGCTACCCTGAGACCAATACTGGTCCTACGCTTGGTGACAGCAGTGAGAAGACAGAGAGAAAGGCTCCATCCTGGGGAAAGACTTTGAGAACCAAAAGAGAATGAGAGAGAGGCGACGCTGTGGCAGACTAGCTCTGAAGCTCAGTCTAGAGCCAGATCCTCTTACGTCATGACGCGATGAGCTAAGTGTAGCGGAGAGAAGGAGAGACATGGAAGAAGTAGGGCGGAGCCATGAGCTGGCCGAGCAATGAGGAAGTGGGCACATACGAAGAGGTCTGTAAGGGAAGAGGGCCATTCATGGAATAGAGAGAGAGAGAGTGAGAGAGAAGGGGAGACAGAGAGGACCAGAGGTGACCGTTCTTCAATCAGAATCAGCAAGAGATCCCTCATCCTGGATTGGTACCCTAGAAGTGAATCTTATCCAAAAGCCTAGCTGTCCAAATCCCAAATATAAAGAGACAGAAGATCGCCATGACAGAGGAGACAAACTGCAACTCGAGTTTCCTGCCTCTTCTTCTGCTCGCTCTCTCTCTCTCTCTCTCTCTCTCTCTCTCTCTCTCTCTCTCTCTCTCTCTTTCTCTCTCTTTCTTTCTCTCCTACCTTTCTCTCTCTTGCACTCTTGTGCTCTCCGACCCTTTCTCCATCATCCCCCTTGCTCACCCTCCTCTTCCAAAAGGACCGCCCCTGCTTGTCTCTTTGCTAGCGTCTCTCTTCTGGTGTCTCACATTGCTAGCACCGCTTCTCTTCGTTCTCTCTGCCTTCCGTCCTGGATCTCTTCTGTGTCTCTTCTCTGGGAGCCATCTTCTGAGAGAGCTTGCGGCACTCTCCACATGGTCATAGGTTATTCCCCTACATAGCATACAGAGACAGAGCTATGGAGGCGGAGCTTTACTCGGCCGCTGTCTATTGGCCCGATGTCTCTCTCTCGCCCACGGTGTGTCTTCTCCCCTCCTTAGGAGACAGCGCTGCCGCTGTTGAGGACCGCACTTTGACTCTGGAGAAGGTGCATGAGAGCTGTCAAGATGCTTTCCTCTATCTTCTCTCCTTCTGTGGAGGTAAGAGCTCGCCCGCTTGGCTCTGTCCTCTCCAACTCTGGCCGCAAACGGTTTGCCTCCTTCCGCCTTGCCTTCCCTTCTCCCTATGGTCTCTTTCACTCCTCTCCTCTCTCTCTCTCTCTCTCTCTCTCTCTCTACCTCTT
>FLMG01000187.1:0-14049 GCA_900088475.1 Hyphochytrium catenoides | reverse complement strand
ACTCGCTGCCTTCTGCAGACCTCTGTGCATAGCTCAGCTATCAGGCTAATACGTAGAGTTCTGAATGAACGCTTCAACACTAACAAAACTTACTGCTAGAGACAGAGCACAAAGCTAGTTCTTGACTATGGAGACAGGCGGGCGGGGCGGGCAGGGCAAGCTACAGTAGCAGACGGGCAAGCAGGCACGCAGGCAGGCAGAGCTTAATTAGCATTCGTCCTGTATACTTCCTGTCTCTTGTTGCGTTGACCGGCTTGTTCTTGCTTCTATCGCATCTCAGATCTCAGAGAAGGGGCACTTTCAATCGATGATCGATAGTAGGAGCTTTTTATAAATGAAGGAACGGGCTCACAAGAGTGAGACGAACGCAGCAGCAGAGGCAGCGGAGGGATAAGCCCTTCTAGGTTTCTGCAGTAGAGGTTCTGGGAGACCACGTCTGCCTTGATTCTCAGGGTTGATGCATGAAGGCGGATTCTTGCCCCGTTATACGTGGCGCCACCTCATCCATCATGAGACAGACCACAGGCCTTAATGTTCCATCGGCGATGTTCGGAGAGCCTAGGAGGAATGAAGGAGGTCAGTCTTTCCTTCTACGAACTCCGGCTGGCGATGACGAGGGAGAAGACATCAGTTAGGGGGGCAGCATCAGTAGGCTCTGCTATTACCCTGCGGATTGTTGCACCTCTTCAGGAGAAGGAGCTTTCCCCCACCCCACGTAGTAGAGATAGGTTGTTGTTAGTAGAAGCGCCTGCGAGTGTCGATACCATGGCAGCTGCTGTATGCATCGTTTGCACTGGCTGGTACGCCGGATAGTCTTGATAAGTGTTTGACCGCCATCGACCCATGAACTTGATCGCTAAATCGCCGGCGCCGCCATTCATGAGCGCTGTGGCGCCGCCAACCCGCAGCGAGTGAGTAGAGTACTTGCTCTCAGGAAGTCCCAGTGCTCGAGCCGACCGCTTAATGGCTTGGGCCATGTCCTCTGCTGACACTTTGACGTTACCTGGCCCTCTTGCGAGCGGTTGGGTGCTTGCGCTGTGTCCCCAACGGCGGTGGCATGCAAGTATGAGAGCTGCTGCTTTGACCGGGCACAGTAGACGGTGTCCTGACCTTTCCAGACGCCGATGTGAACCTCTACCGACTTGATCATTCTTGCCTCCCCTTAGGTGAAGGGAACCGCCGACGCGTCGCTACTGATTGAGCAGGGCCTGCCGTCCTTGGTCCAAAGCTGTAAGTCCCCGGTGCGCAGGGCGAAGTTCGTGAGATGGCCGTCGACGTAGGCGTATTCTGACCTTCGGAGGAGGAAGAAGTAAGCGAGGACCGCCAATCCCCCCAGTAGTTGATGGTGGGGCTTGCACCAGTTGAGGGACGCTAGCACATGAGATAGCAACTCCGCAGTGAGAGGCTGCTTCTGCTGCATTGGAGCCGAGGCTCTGGCTAGACCCCGTGAGAGGAGGTGGAACGACGGACCTAGCTCGGGCTCCAAGCCGAGGTAGTGGCGATGAGCCCATCTTATTGCGGAGAGCTTCGAGATGACTGTGACGCCTCGGTTGCCGTTGCTGCTTGGGTGAAAGCCGAGCTGTTTGCAGTAAGCAGCAAAGTCGCTAAGCTGCCGAGAATTTGCTGCCCCGGATCCTGTGAGCCACAGAGGTCGGCGAAAGAAGTGACACCACGCCGCCCACTGACTCCAAATTGTCTTGTACTTTGATGCAGTAGCTGGTGCCAACGCGGCTGCTTGCAATTGTGTTCCCATAACGCTGAGAGATCGCGCCAAGTGGGCTCGATCTTGACCTGTGTCCATGCAGAGCAAAAGTGAGCGAAAGTAGTAGAGTGTGAAGATGAATCCCAAACTCTGCTGCCTGCATCGGCAACGCTATTAAGATGGCCAGGAACATGAGCGGCTGAACAGTGGATAATAAGGCAGAGCTGATAGCAGGGCTGATAGGCAGGGCTAATAGGCAAGAGAGCACCTCTGGCACTCTGACTTGGGTCCTGTCGCTGCTATCACCGGTCACCCCTGGGAGCTGCCAGGCCTGACCCGGGAAATTTGACAATGATGAGGGTCAGGGCCATCCTTCTATCACTCCCAGGAAAACCAAACATCCTCTGGATATTCTCCCCTCCACCCTGCGCCTTGGCAAGTCAGAAGGGATTGATGATGATAAGTGACATGAAGCGGCTCTCATGACCTTGCGGCGTGGTGGGAACTCCAATACTTCTCACCCCTACGACTGGATGTTGGTGCAATTGATGGAAGAAGATCTGTGAGTATACCGTGAACTGATAGAAGACTTCTTTTATTGTGATGAAACGAGGTAGCCGGGGCGGAGAAGGAGAGTAACGAAGAGAAGTGAGAAAGAGAGAGACAGAGAGACAGAGATAGAGAGAGAGAACGACCATTTTCCTCTCTGGCTTTCGTCTTATACTCTCTTTCTCTCTCCTCCTCTTTTGCTCTCTCCTTCGCGCAGGGCCGAACTATCTCTCTTTTCTGTCTCTCGTTATTAATCCTCTTGGTGGTATCCTCTAGAACTATAGCGCCTTCCTTTCTGTCGTATTGATAGATAATCACCTCTTCCTCCCTCCTCATTGTGAACAACACTCATTCTTCGATCTTCCTACCCCAAGGCACGTCCAAGCTCTTTCAAGCGGGACAAACAAACACACCAAGAACGAGGAAGCAAAAGAACGCGACGGACGAGCGGTCACAAGCAACGCAAAAATGCACTCTCTTGCACTCGTAAATACCAATCCTCGCATCATCTTCCCTCTTGTTGCTACTCTTGCAGCGGGTGGCAAGCAGCAGTGAAGAGTCCAAACCTGCTCTGAGGCAGCTTGGATCGAACGTCCCAAGTGGCTATGTCACTTTCTACACCGACGAGCGTTATACACCGGACCCCGGAACCAAAATCGACATCACCGGCAATGCATGCATTAACGTCGCGGATAAGGATCGAAGTCTAAAAGGCAGCATCAGCTCGGCCACGTGGGACATCAAACTGGGCAAGGGTAACGAAGATACTTACATCTACTTCTATATCAAACCCGATTGCCCCGTGAGTTTTTGTGCAGGCCAGACCCGGTACAGTGCTTAGAACGCGTGGAAGATTAGTGAGCTGGATTTTCCCATCAATTTTGACATGGACAAAACGGACGACACCTTGCAACTCGGCCGCGATTTCGCCATGAACGACCGGATCTACTCCTTCAACATTGGTCCTAAACCCACAGACTTGAAAATCAAAGCTGGTCAGGAGGATAATATAGGCGGACCGCGGAGCGTCGGGTCTTGTTAGTAGACCACCAACCAACCAACAACGATCAAGCTTGTTGCTTGAAGATAGCTGCTCCTGATCAAAGAATGGTTGGTACTGCCTGTAGGCTGACGACTACTGTTTTGTCTTCTTTATGGGCTGTTTGTCGGTTGTAATTATGTATGTTTCTTGGAAGATAAGTAGGAGATTCGTTTGTTGTTGTTGCTGCGCTCAGCTACGCACCGTAGAAGTGGCAGGAGCGGACCAGTCGATGAGGTAGCGGAGCTCTTCTCTCTATCTCTTCTCTGCTGTAACATAAATATTTAATAATAAATAAGTCCGCTATTATTATCGACTCTTCTCCGCGCTGACGCTGAGTCTCGACCGTCCGAAGCTCAGGATCAATGAACAGTAAGCAATAAGTCCATGGAGTGAGAGGGGGCAACTGATATACATTATTGGCCTCCGACAAGCTCCAGCGCCGTTAAGGTTGAGGGCGCTGGGTCAGGCCGCAAGCAGACAGGGAAAGAAGTCAAGCCCCAGCTATCCTGCTCTAAGGTAGAGGTAAGTCCCGGCCGCTTGGCGTGGCAAGTCAGGAAGTGATGATGACTGACTTGAAGGTGGCTTCCCTCACCTCACAACGCGGGAACTCCAATCCCCACCTCTACGGAAGGGAGATTGACACAATTCTTACGAACAAGAGCTCTTCTGGGTGCTGGTTATACGCAGCTCAAGTCTTCCTCTTCTGCAAGCTCTGCTATGAACCGACCGAGGCCTGGCCTGGCCAGCAGCTGACGTAACGGCAGAGCTTGGCACTCACTCAACGTTCTTCTCTAGATACGGTGGTGAGTTGAGAGTTCAATCTCCATGCATTTATTAGGACATCTTTACCTGCATTTCTCTGCCAAGATCCGCACTAAGACCTACGTTTTCACATCCCCACAAAGCTGGGAGTATGCTCCTCGCTCTATAGCCAGCCAGACGATGAAAGTCAAAGTGACAGAGAGAAGGAGTATTCCTCTAACTTTGCTTCTCCCCTTTCTCTTTCCTCTCAGTATCTGTGTGACACTCACAAGCTCCTCGTATCTCAATGTCTTACGAGCGATGTCTCATTCTCATCTGCTACCTATACCACGCTGGTCCTTGTCTCTCCATCGATTAGAGACTTCATCCAAGAGATCTCCTGCTGTCAATTGTCACCTAATCATCAGCGATGATTCTTCAATTCATTGGTTGCAGTGGATAGCCGTCGTCCGCCTCCCCACTTCTTCTTTGGGGCTATGTTTCAGTGCTACTTCTCCTAGATCTTAGCTCCTGTCGTTGAAGCTTCAGTCGAATCAATCGCAGTAGAGACAGCGGTCGTCCGCCTCCTCCCTATTCCCCTTGGACTATCTCAGTGCTAGTTTTCCTGGACATCAGCTCCTGTCGAAGCTTAGGTTTTTTTAAAGACAAACACGAATCATGTAGTGCGACTACGACGACCTACTAAGCAAAGTGCCATGATGATGCTCGACGCTGTCCGTTGACCTTTATAGATCCCTCTCGCTCCATGGCCTACTACGACGACGACTACTTCTGATGAACACCAGGAAGAAGATCCTCTTCCATTCTGCTGCTTCGCTCGTCATCTAGCGCGTCCTTTCTGTCATCCTTCTCCCTTTGTTGTTCTGGCTTCTCCTCAATTGAAGCCGCCACTAGAAACATAGTGGGTAAGGACGCGGCGAACAGCACCCAGTTGATGATAAGCTGCGTCATAAAGGAGGTTCCCAGCGTATCAATCCTCCATGCCACGGCGGCACCGGATGATTGGATTCCCTTGTAGAACCCTGCGTATCGACTCACCACCGCCATGTCGTTGGAGAGCGCTCCCATTAACCAATAGCAATAGCATTGGATGATAGCATCAGCAAAACCGTAGAGCAGAAAGACGAAGAGTGGATAGCCGTAGTTTGAGCTCTTGAAGTCGATGCTGTTTTGAGCATAGGGATCTCCCTCCTCGACTGTTTCCCCACGCTCAAAATGCTTCTGAAGGTTAAGACCCAGTCCCCACGAGATCGTGACAACGATTGAGACTATGGTTCCGCCAACGAGAGCCTTAGGCCGCCTGTTCAGCTTGACCTTGTCCAGGAAGAGATTCCCTAAGAGATATGCTGCTATCATCTGACTGCCCCAGTAGAGTGCGGAGTTGAGGCTTCGAGTTCTGGCTGTGAAGAGATAACCATTGATCGCCGTGAATTGGTAGGTGTAGAACCAGTTGCTGCACAGAAAGAGCGGCAGCAGCATGAGCATGTTCTTATTGAGGAACAGCTTGAAGATATTCTCCACTTCATAAGATGGACCAGGTGCACGATGGACCTCTACCATGGTCCCATCATCTTTCCTGACCTGCGATGGCTTAGAGAGCAGCAGCAAAGCCGAGAGTGCACCAGCAGCCATGATGCCGCAGAAGGCAAAGTAAGTGCCAGCTCCAACGTTCCCAGATTCGTTGTGGAAGTTCAAGGCGAAGGCCACGAGACCTCCAACAAAGCCACCCAGGTTGAAGATTGTCCAGAAAATGGAGATGTAGGTGCCTCTGTTCTTCTCAGTCGAGTAGCTCAGCATCAACGCCCCTTGAGCTGTCCATAACAGGCCAGCGCCGCATCCGAGAACACCGCCACTCAGAATGGCCAGCCAGTTCAAGTCTGAAGTTACTCCTGCAAGGTACTGCGCAATAGCAAAGAAAGAATAGGTAAGCCCGCCGACGCTCATTAAGATTCGCGGGCCAAGAAGGTTGAATGCAGCGCCGGCAAATAGTCCCACGACTGCAAAGCATGCGTAGAGGGCCACGTTAGAGTTGTTTGTGACTGTCGCATCCACGTGTCCTGCTCCTCCAAGGGCATTAAGCGCATTGAACATGCCCGGACAGCAGAAGCAGATGACGCCAATGACGTAGATCTGCACCAAGGCTGAATGCCGATGAAATGGCGGAAGCGGTTGAGACATTGTTCCCTTCTCGTGCGCTGAAGATAAGCTGTCACGCCTTGACAATGCCTTCTCTGGTGTTCCCCCGTCGCTACTTCTTAGAACCCCTGGTGGTTGACCAGCCGCTGGAATGGCCACCCACTGACCGCGGCTTTCTTCTTCTTGCTCTTCCTTCCTTCCGTTGGCGATGGTTGCTTTGGGTAGCATTTTGGATTATTCCGAGGAGCTCAGCGCAGGAAGGAATCTCACGCAGCGAAGGACGACGATGTTGATTGAAGAGCTCTTGATGATAATGTTGCTGCGAGTAGTCTAATAAGCTCGCTGGTCATCAGGCTGAGCGCTTGCTAGGTCTCAGATGTTTGAGTGAAAATCTAACAGTGTGGCTCTCTCCTAGAGAGAGCAGCTCAAGAAAGAGTAGAAGATCTGGTCTCCGCGCACTCGAGAAAAAGAAGACTGAGTGTCAACACTGAAGAAGGGCAGCAACAAAGCTGCGGCCTAGGGGAAGCCAGGAACATTACCAGGAGGACAAGAGTTAGAGAAGGAAGGGCCGCGCTCTGCCTTTGGGAACTGTGCTCTTTCACTCTTCTGCAGCAACTGTGTTTGTGGCAATCCTACTAACAAGCGAGCATGGCGGACCGAGGAGCGCAACTAGAGACGACGGCGGAAGTGAGGCGAAACGCTGTAAGTTGAAGCCGCCACGACGAAGTTCATCGGGTCATTCCCCGTCGTTAATATGTCACAACGTTCTATCGTTCTAAATGGAGCGTCACCCGCCATCATGAACTCTTAGACCATCACATTCTTCCCTCTCTTGTTGCTCTGCTGCTTGCTTGTCGACTGGCCTAAGCTTCAGCTGCGCTGTGTTATTGGTGGTGATAGAAACAAACGACGCCTTCTTCTACCTTGCGCGGCGTGGGGCAGCTGCATCTTCTACGGACGTCTTACCCTGCCTTCTGTTTTCTATAAGAAGCGTTGGAGGTGGGAGGGCGTCTGCTACTTACTCTTCAGAAGGATGATGGAGACACAAGATTCAAAGTTCAAGTAGAGAAAATTTTTTATAAAAGACACAAAGATCGCTCTAACCGCCTCCTCCCTGCTTATGTGAGTGGCTGCTGCCGCCTGCCAGGCATCCGCCCGCAAAAGAAGGAAGAAGATCCACCACTCATTGTTCGACATGCTGCTGTCTAAGGTGCAGAGCAGAGCTGGTGCAACAATGATGATGAGCTCCTCTCCTCCCGTTGATGTCTGTCTGTCCTCCTTGCAAGCATCTTCGTTTTAAAAAACTATCACTCGCCTTCTTTGGAGTCTCTATCGAACTGCCGAAGCTATTTATTCTCCTCCTTCATCAAGTTACTCCGAGCACCAGCGTCATAACAAATCCTCCTCGCAGCCCCTTTCTCCCCCAACTTCCGGTCGAGGGGTAACTTGAGGCTTGAACAGAACACGCCCCAGAAGATCTTGTTGTCTGGGTCTCGGGAAACATGGATGGCCGGCGACTAAGATGACAAGCAAGGTGCAGCCAAAATATTGGGGCAGACCGACTCCACATGAGCTGTAACAAGGACCTCGTCGGCAGCTGTAGAGTTTCTCTTGGTCGTCGACGGTTGTAGAGAAGAGTCTGGGTCCACCAGCAGCTATCAGGTGATGAGGGTGCTGCATGTAAGGACCTGGACTTCCTCTCCTCCTCCGTGTGCTGTCAGCTCCTCTATCCTTGTCCCTTGGCTACTAACTGACACTTCCGTATGGTCAATGCGAAGCCGTCACTATGCAGTTCGGACCACATCATCATCATGAATGGCCACCATGGCGTCAGTGGAGCGGTCAGCGGCGGCCATCATCTTTATAACAATCCTCTGAATGATGAAGCGCCAGTCATAAAGATGATAGACAGCAGCTAGCGGAGGCACCAGCAGCAGCCGAGTTAGCAGGAGGAGGAGGAGGAAGAAGAAGAGACAAGGAATGACAAAATATATCTAGGAGGACGGACGCGAAGAGCGGGCCGTGGGACATTCTTAGACCCGACCTTGTCTTGCTATCACTTTGCAGTTTTATATTAGTTTATGCTATAAAGACGGTTATATGCGAAAACTATTTTTTTCATCAAGAAGTTGCCAGTAGAAGGGCGGCCCCACAAGTAGGATCACTAAAATTTTAAAAAATTATTTAATTTCTAGACACCATTTGAAAAACGTCCTCCTGGCCTACTCGTAGCTGCAAACATGGACATTCTCCATTGTTCAGACAAAAAGGACTTTAGGAAATGGATACCCTATTCTTAAAAAAAACATGCTTGACTGGCAACTTGGAGATTCTTCACGTGCTGTACCATCCGATGTACAACTCGGGCCAGCGTTTAGGACCAATCTGATTGGCTGATGACCACGAAGAATTACTTCCTATTGGCTACTTTTGTATGTTTTGTATTTTATTAACTATAATTAGAGCTACTAGCTACTAATAAGTACAGCCAAATACAAGAGAATTCCTCCTGCCGAAAAGACCAACGTTACCTACTACTACTACCTCCAACAGCCTCCTCCTCCTTATTGACAGCAGGAGTCACCTGATCCCAGGGAGACAAAGCTCCAAAGAACGGGGCGGACAAACCCGGAGTGTCTGGGAGTCGTCTCAATACCATGTTAGCATTAGCCTTCTGAATCGCCAAGGACAGGCGACAGTAAAGGCCACGGCCAACAAGGCGTCTGAGCTCCAGGGAGTCGCCATTACCTATGTTTTGTATGTTTTTACAAAAAAGTAAGTCCCGAGTCTTCGCCAAAGTCTAGCTTGACTTTTCCTTCTTCTTCCTATACTTTACTATGCTACTGTATGCTCTAATAACTGTTTACCCTGCTTTGCTAAAGAATCGAAGTAAGCTGCCTGCTATTACCATACTTCTTCTAACCTCTTCGTCTCCTGATGAGTACAGTAGTACTGTAGGCAAATGAGCTCAGAACCGATCAGAACCTGGAGTAGTTTCTAGCTGAGCATAGCTCTGCTTGTACTCGGTGTTTACACTGTTATTTACTTAGGCTGCCAACTCATGGCTAGAGAATTCGGCCTCTTGGATAAGAGAAGGAGAAGAAAAGAAGAGACCTCAACCCTATTGTTCCGCTGAAGCTATCTTCTCGAGAGACCTTTTCAGGGGCAATCTCCGCCCAGACTTGCCCCAGAGCTAGCACCAAGGACAATGCATCTTATCGAAGTGACAAAGCGGCGCAAACGATTGACCTGCCACACCAGGAGGAAAGGAATGATGTAGGTACTCTGTATGGACATCGGTGCTGATGATGGGACGATGATGATGATGATGAGGGCAAACTGATGATGAGAGCAAACAAGCACTATCCTGTAGCGAAGAAAAGTGAGCTCCTGCCAACAACGACCGCAGTGTGTGCGTCTCACCAAGTGGTACTACTGCGGCAAGCTCACAGCGACGCCATCACCAAACAATCAAGAAAAGTTCCTATGGGCTACGACATCTCAATGCGACTCGTCTACCTACGGCGACTTGGATGATACGAGAAAGAAGAAGAAGCGGTAAGAGAGTTGATTATGCTGCATCGCTTTGTTTGGCTGCTTGTCATATAGCGCACACGCACACAACATGAAGCCTTCAGCAACAACAGCATGACTACAAACAGCTGTACGACCGACGATGTTCTCCAGTCTCATAAAGAGTCAGGAATCGCACGACGCAGCAATGAGTGTGGTATGAAGGCATCACCCTGCCTCCTGCAGCTTGTGCTGCTGCCTGACAGGAAGCTTCGTGTCAGAGGCATTATTGTTCCAATAACTACTCCCTGGAGAGCGAAGAGAAAGAGATGATAGGACCACATATAATAGCGACACCTTGACGATAGTGACAGAGCTTGGGCAGATGCGATTGAATCTGCAATCAACTGGTTCTGGTCGATGAAGGGCCTTGAACAATAGAACTATTGCGGAAGAAGCATCCACTGGAAAAGACAGAAGGAAGAGGGCCAGTGCCTTATGTAGTGACCCATTTCTCTCTGGTGGGTATACTCGTCACATGCACGTAACCTCTTAATTGTGCGAGCAGAAGGAAGGGTTTGCGATCATGATGTAGATGAACGTCTTGCCTCACTCAACCGCTGCATCCACGTACCAATCCTAATAACCTACCGCTTACGATACCAGCACAATAGTCCATACGATGATGGCATTGGGATAGTGCAGAAGATCTACATATCGTAGAAAGATACAGGGACTTGTTGCAAACATCTCGTTCGATATTTGTTCGATCACCATCGTACCAGCTCCTCTATAAGACTGTGTAACAACATGGACTGTGATGATGTTTTGATGTTTATAAAGAACGACGATGAGCATCATCATTCATCAAAGCTGCAGCTGCTGTCTAACACTAGAAGGAAGAGATCCGCGGAGAGAGTGTCTGCAAGGTGGAGGAGAAAGTAAAGGAATAGAAGACGTAGCGCTCGCTGAGACTTAGGACAACGTGAAGAAGGAGAACGATTGCTTCAAGGCGGGCGGTGGTGCCGTCCTCATCGCGTAGAGGAAAGTGAGAGCTGAGAGTGAGAAGGCGGAAGATATTCCTCGATATCGGGCGTTACATGCAAATTTGCAGGAACTAAAGTTTTGTAAGGTTGCAGGGAACGTTTTTGAAGTAGCTCGTCCCTATAAATCCAGGTACTAACCTCCAATGAACATGGTAAAATTTCATTCCAAGCATATGAAAGAATCGAAAGTTTAGTTAAGTGTTGGGTTTCTTACCTCCTCCCCTCCTCCTCTTTCTCCACCTCCCCCTTCCCTCCGCCTGCTGCTTCCTCAATTTTTCTCCTGTTCATTCCTCAGCTCCGACTCTCTTTGGCTCCTCTGCCTCTTCATTCCCTCGTCTTTCCTCTTCTACCTCCTCCTCCTCTCCTTCCTCCTCGTCATCTGCTACCTTCATCACCATCTCACAGCCTGCAAGACGTGGTGAAGAGTAGAAGAAAGCATCAGCAGAAGAAGACCGAGGTAGCATCTATCCACGCATCGGCACGTAGCACTTGACGTCTCTGCTGCTGTTCTGAAGCATCTTCGTTCACTCTCTCCGCTACCGCACTGATGGCGCAAACCTCATCACTGCACTCTGTTTGCTATTTTCTCGTAAATGATTGAGAAGTGATGCTCTCCTAGTAGCTTGTAGTTACCATGGGAGACGCGCAAGGGTTCTTCCGAAGGCGGCCTACCACTCAGGTGAGTCAGCAGGAGTGGCTTCAAGCATTGCAGCAGCAGATAAATGACAAGCAGGTGGGGCAGAGGAGAGCTGCGAAGAAGCTGCTATTTCGTTGCCTCCTCTCTTTCTCTCTTTTTCTTGGCTGCATTTGGCTGCTTCTCTTCCTCCTCATCCTCCATTCAGTCAACTCTTCGCAGAAGCAGCGCCATGCAATGCAACTCTTCCTCCAAGCTTCTTTCTTTAAACCTCCGCCTGCCTTTCTTTCTCCTTCTCTCGTTTCTATCTCTCCCGCATGCGCGCGTTCTCTCTCCTCTGCCTCCCTTCGTCTCGCCCTCTCTCTCTCTCTTTCGTCTCAGCCCCGGTCAGGTTTTCTAGCCTCTTCTTCTTCTCCTTCTCCTTTGGCTTCAAGGCTTGGACCCTGTCCCTGTCTGTCTTTTTCCCTCCTTCTCTCTCTCTCCCCTCTCCTTCCGTCTTCCCTTACATTCCGTCACGCGCCTTCTCAATCTCTCTGCTCTGCTCGTCTCTGAGCCTACTCCCTCTTACTCGCACTCTCTCTCGCGTCCTTTATCCTGCCCCTCGCGCTCTCTCTCTCTCGCACTCTCTCCGTCTCGACCACCTTCTCACTTCCCCTCGGCTTTCCTCGGTGCCACTAAGTCTCGGCTTCTAGTCTGCAGAGAGAAAGTCACTCCTCTCTCTAATTATCTTCATTACAGCGAAACAAAGTGACAGAGAAGAGGGCAAGAGATGGAGACTTCTGGACTGAGGCTAAGCAACAGCAACAGCAGCCACGGCCCGAGAGCGGAGAAGAAGGAAGAGGAGGAGGAGGAGCTCCAGCTTACGGAAACGAGAGCAGAGGGAGACCTTCAATGGAAGCACCGTCTCCCTTCGCTTTGGGCAATGGCAGAGGGACCCAAAGAGGCGCTCTCAATGCGCTTGCCCTTCCCACTCCTCAGCGACAGTCGTCACAGCAAGGAGGAGGAAGAGGAAGAGAAGATAGAAGGGAGGAGGACCCACAGGAGAACTTCCAGCAGCAGCAGCAGCAGCCAGTGCAAAGACGATTGACGCGTGGAGCTCCACAATTCAGTAAGGAAGAATGGAAAGCAGCTCTGCAGCGACAAATAGAGGAGAAAAAGGTTCGCAATTGGAGAGCAGAGAGGGGAGGGGCGAGGAGAGACAAACAGACAAACAAACAGGCAGACAGACACAGAGACAGAGACGGAGACAGAGAGGCAGAGAGAGAGACACAGAGAGAGAGAGACAGAGACAGAGAGAGAGAGAGAGAGAGAGAGAGAGAGAGAAAGAGAGAGAGAGAGAGAGAGAGTTTAGATGGAGGCACAGAGAGACAGAGGCAGAGAGGGTGAGAGAAAGCGAAAGCGAGTCAGAGCGAGAGAGCATGATAGAGGGAAAATGTCTCTCCACCCAATTGTATGCGAGTTGTACTCACTTCAGGCTCCATGATTGGTGATTCACAGCAGAGAGAGCAGCAGCAGCAGCAGCAGCAGCAGAGCCCACGCGCACGTGACACCCATCAGCGTACGACCCTTACTCTTCACCATTCTTTCCTCTGATCAGCTTCTCTCTGTTCCTCATCCGTCTACCCCGCGATGTTCCTCTCTCCCTCTCTCCCTCTCTCCCTCTCTCCCTCTCTCTCCCCTTCTCCCTCTCTCCCTTCTTTCCTCTTCTTCTCTCTCTTACACTCTCTCACTTCTCTGACGCTCACTCCTCGCTCTTGTGCCGTTCTCAGGGCGATCTTCCAATCAGGAGCACGAAGGAGGCGAGAGCGCTTATGACTCCAACCAATTCACGCACTCACAAGCGGTGGGCTGACTTCAATGCTCTTCCTCTCACTCTGTGCTGGCTCTACGTCTTCTCTCTAACTCCTCTGCCTGGCAGTATCCCCCCTCCTGACTCCTTCTCGGTCCGTCCTCTTCTTCCCCCTCTCTCGGTCGCTCGCTATCGCGCTCTCTCTTGGCTCTCTCTCTCTCTCTCTTCTCTCTTCTTCCTTCTTAACTGGATCTCAACCTTGACCTTCGCTTCTTCTTGCTTCGCTACTCGCCAAACCCATGATCTAATCTCGTCCTCGTACCATCCTCAGCCCTGCAGCAGACAGGAGGACGATCAGCAAGCTTTTCGGCCTCCACCTTCGTCCACTCTCCCTTCTCTTCCTTCTTCCAGCTTAGGAGGAGGAGGACATGGGAGAAGAAAGTCCCAGCTCCGTTTTGATGAGCCACCGCCACAAGGGCAAAGTTGAGGTGGCAATGCATCGACGCCCTCCTTCTGCCCTGCTGTCGCTTCTCCTCCTCAGCCCCTTCTTTTCCCTGCAGCGCCGCCTCTGAGCGTCCCTGCCGCAAGATCGGAAGCCGAGGAGCTGAAGGCTCTGGTGCTGCAGCAGCAGTCAATGATAATGAAGCTGCAGGAGCATCTGCTGCTGAACAAGGGGCTCCCGACACTGAGCGGAGGTGATCGAGGTACCTGCAGTTAGCGCTCAACGTTGCCGCTCCTTCTCTCTCTTTATCTCTCTCTTTATCTCTCTCTTCATCTCTCTCTTTATCTCTCTCTCTTTCTTTCTCTTTCTCTCTCTTTCTCTCTCTCTCGTCTCGCTCTCTCGTCTCGTCTCTCTCTCTCTCTCTCGCTCTCTCT
>FLMG01000186.1:10801-21613 GCA_900088475.1 Hyphochytrium catenoides | reverse complement strand
AGAGAGAGAGAGAGAGAGAGAGAGAGATGAAGTCATCTTCCCTCCCTTGACAGCCTGGCACTTACCCGTCAGAGGCTCTCAGAACGCATCTGCTGAAGGTGTTACAAACCTGATCTAAATAATCAATGTCTCAGTAACTAGAGGACTGATCTGGTAGCAATCTTAATGATGCTGCTTCAAGACTTCAAGATATGCTTTGGCATCTCAGTATGCAGATCTGCAGATCTCAAGAAGATGATCCAGATTTTTCTACAATGAGGCCGGCGCCGGACAGTGCCCAGACAGCGTAGGAAGGGAGAAAGAAGAAGAAAGATCCCCGTCGGAGCGGCAGAGACTAGAGTGGTGGAGGGACGGAGCAATAGAGAGAGAAGCAAGGCAGCGGCGTCTCGACGGAAGAGCTGGACGGAAGGAGAGGACGGGTAGAGCAGGGATACAGTCGCAGCCCAGAGACGTACGCGGCCAACAGAGAAGCCGCGCACAGGTAGATCCAGCAGAGGGACAGGAGCAGCAGAACAACCGACGCATCGGAGTGGCAAGACGCAAAGAACCCAGATGGTAGACAGACAGGAGCGGCAAGACAGACAGAGCAGCACACAGATAGAAGCTGCAGACACTCCAAAGTAGTAAACAGAAAGGAGCAAGCCTTGCACTTAGTATAATCTGGGAGGAGGAATAAGAAGAGATGGCACTCATTGCGCCACGCGCAGCGCCCAGCTGGCCTTGCTAGACACAGCCAAAGGGTCGAAGGTCAGAAGTCCTCGGGGACGTTTAGGGCGAACTAAATAGCAGGGAAGAGCGACCGGACAGGGGCAGAGGTGCAAGGGAGGACCCTCAAACGTATCAGGAGCCTGGTAGAACTATGTGGAGGCGGTGATAGAAGCGGCACGCCTGCGGCAAGTACTATCCCCGGCATAACTCATGGCTCAGAGAGCTCCTTCAGTCCTCAAAGACGTCATCGTTCCCAATATACCGGCTGAGCCCAGTAGTCCGGACAAGAACGACAGCTCTCCAAAGAACAACAAGCGGCCCTCGATCCTCCTCTCTCTTCAACAAGACAATGACGTTTCCTGGCTCCTGCTCCTCGCGGCAACCGCAGAATGCTTCAGAACGTGCTATCTTCCTCGATGGACCCTTAGCAGCGGCGTAGACTTGACTTCTACTTTCGCGAACCTACTGGGAGCCCTCATTGAGGGTTGCTGCTTGGCCGTGGAGCGCTATGGACAGAGTAGGAATGACAGACGGGTTTCTGCTTTCTTTAGACAGTCTTTTCTGAGGTATGTCGGCAGCTTTTCCGCAGTTTATGGCTAGGGTGGTTGCGCTGGATCTGCTGCTCTTCCCCTATGACGACGCTTCTTTTCTGAATTGTGCTAGCACGGCCTCTCTCCTCTCTTTCTCTTCACTCTCTCACGCCCTCTCTCTCTCTCTCACTCTTGTTCTCTCTTTCTCGTTCCTTGTTCTCTCTCTCTCTCTTATATACACGCTCTCTTCACTGTCTTCCTGACCCCATCATTTCATTCTATCCCCTGGAAAACCACTAGCCCTTCCTCGTCCTTCTGTGGTTAATGTCTCCTCTCGTCCCCTTGAGTCCGTTGCGGACTTGTTAGGAAACAACGCTTGCACTGACGTCTACGTTTTCGTCGCTCTCTGCAGTGTGTACACTAGTTACGTTCATACCATAGATCACGGAGCTTTCTTGGCGTTAAAATCTGGCCCCTTAGTCTTGGGTTTGCTCTATGTCACTTGCTCCTTCTGTTCCTGCGTCTTCCTCTGCCGCTTAGGCTATAAGGCAACCAAACGGAAGCTACTTGTCCAGTCAGGTAAGGGAAGAGAGTTCGTACCAAAAACCGAGGCAGACCTGGAGACGGGTTGTATAGCTTCACTGTCGTTACAGTCAGAGAGAGAAAGAAAGAGAGAGAGAGAGAGAGAGAAAGAGAGGGAGAGAGAATAAGGTGACAAGAGCATGCATCTGTCGAGGAGAATCTTTTAATTTTAAAGCTCCTTTGCAGATGGATAGTGGCTGACCGTGGCCTTTCTCTAAATGGCACTTTGGCCTCTCTGTTCCATTCTCCTCTCGCATGTTACTCTCTGCTGTGGCTTCACACCCGGTTCTGATATAGAGAACCTTGGACTGGCAGGAGAAGGCGGGAAGGGCATTATAGAACCATCCTTTTTGTTCTCGGTGCTGACAGCCGTAACTGGCGGGACCATAATGCTAACCATCCTCCTTCCAGGCTTCGTCAGGTCCGTTATCTCCTTTCCGTTTTAATCACAGCTTCTCTGTTTTCTGGACTCTCTCTCTCCAATTAGCATTTCTTAAGCCCCATTGATGGCTACCTCCCTCTTCGAAGCCGGCCACAGTGGACGGCTGCCTATATATACCTCCTAATCTTCTATTGATACGCTAGTGCCATCTGTCAGCATATCGTTTAAAGGCTAGATGTTCTCTGTTTTGACAACTCTATGTTTCTGACCCACGGCTTCTTTCTCACACCTTCTTCAGAGAGCCAAATGCACCTGAGTACTATGAGCTGAACGCTGCTCCATTCGTTCTTCTTCATGCTTCGTTAGAGCTAATCGTGGGCTGTGTGATGGCAGCCATGGCTGTCCTTCTGCCGTTTCTTCACTTGAGGACCTCTCTCTCATATCTTGATAACAACTGGGGATGGAAGAGAGCTGAGCCGTCATCTCCCTCTCATTCCACTTCGGTCTCGTTCGCTCCTCTCTCTACCCTCGTTGCCAACGGAATGGCCTGCGTCTGTCTATGTACCGGTTATGCCGTTGTACCTCGCGTTTCTTTCTCGGGAAGGAGTCTTCTTTTATATAAGTTTATGTCTTCCTTCTGTGGCTCTCTCTCCTGTCTCAACACGTTCAGCAGCGATTGCATGGTGAGCAATGATCCTCTGTTTTTCCTCATCATGGACTCCTTGAGTTCCTCTCTCCTTTCCCTTTCCTCCTAGACCGTATATTGAATCTCCGTTGTAAGGGACGCTATCAACATCTCTGTCCTGTCTTTTGGCTCTCTTCTTCCCTGGTGCTTTCCCGGTTGGCGTTGCTGCTGATGTTAATCGTTCCCTGTATATCGTTCCCTGTATAGGTCCTTATGCTAGAGTACAGAGCGATCGATGTCCTCTATTACTTCGCTTGGAATGGGGGCCTAACCTTCGTCTTCTTCATCGTTTTCTATTTGCAGCAAGCCTCCTTTTCCTAGGTAAATGACATTCCTAGCCCTATGGCTACATATTCTATATCCCCTTAATCCCTTTCCTCCGCTGTTCAGGGTCTCTCTGCCTCCTTTCCCAATCAAAATGCAGCTCTTGCCCTCATGTAAGTTAGGCTTCCGCTCTAAGTTGCCCTTCTTGCTACTTATAGCAGAAGCTGCACTAGACCATGCTCTGAATCGTTGAAGGTAATGATTTTTGTCCCATAGTCTGAGGCACTAATGGGACACGGCTTACGGGGACACACAGACGGAGTCCGTCTTTAGCAGCTGAAGGTCGTACGGAAGCGTTAAACAAGTTGTCCATTCTCTATTCCTCGCATGTTAAGGCCTCGACTGGCTTATAAAGAGGGCACAAGGAGATGTAAATGAGCCTTTGAAGTTTATAAATTGAATAGAATGTACAGGTGGTGCTCCTTCAGAGGTTCTCCATATATTCTTTGTTCCGTCTTTCTCAGTCTTCTTCCTGACTTCCGCCATGACATGCTTCTCTTCATCCCCGTCGCTTCTGCACAGCCTTGTCACCCTGCCTCTTTGCACGGTGCTGCCTCTTTGCAGCGCTATCTGCATCAGCCTTGGTCAAGATGCTGGAAAGTACGTTGGGATCCGACAGTTGTGAGAGCTGTAACCAAATTACGGAACATAATGGGTCACTCCGATATTAAACGCTCGCTGTCGCCTACTACTGAAGGCCGTAACGGCTCTATTACCGAACCTAGTTGAATACCACACGAAAGTAATATATGTAGCTGGCCACCAAAGCCGCAAATCTTCAGAATATTTTGATGAAGAAATCTGCAGATTCTTGGTGAAGACTTGCGAAGACGCTCTCGATCCGTGGTTGAAGCTCGCACGTAGTTAACGCTAGAGCAGGTTCTCATAGCTCATTACACAGTTGGCGAGTCAGACAGAAAGGAAGCTGGTCGAAGAAGAATCGGAAGGATGGCGACTGGTGATGGATCCGTTGCGCTAGAGACCAAAGAATGGATCCTCCAGAAGGAGAATGAGCTCCGTTTTGAAGTGGGTCCAGGACATACTCTCTCCTTGAAGATAAAAAGTGGCACAGCGGAGATCTTTGGAACGGAGCTGGCGCCGGGAGTGGAATACAAGTTCACGGACACCAAGCTAGCCGTCTTCACTTGGTTAGGATGTGTGCTGGAGACCCGTGCGAGCCAGGTTGACATAATTTACGTCTCCGATGAGACTCCAATGGTAAGGCACTAGAGCGGCTGAGCCCATCAGGGAGCCCTCTTGGGGATCAAGAGGAGAGACGGGAAGAAGTCTAAAATGAAGGAGAACGGGTAAAGGCCAGGAGAGAGAGGACTAAGAGAAAGAGAGACACAGACGAAGAGACAGAGAGAGAGAGAGTGTGTGTGGGAGAGAGAGAAAGCGCGAGAGAGAGAAGTTAGGAACGGCTTGTTGGCAATGAACGTGAAGATAACAGTTAGGGAAAATGGGCAGGAGTAGTTAAAAAATGGAAGACACAGTGTAAGATGAGACGAGAGACGGGGATTTTGCTGACTTTTCTCTCATCACAGGTTAGCTATATAAACTTGCACGCCCAGCTGGAGGCGAGAAGAGAGACGGCGGTGGAGAAAGGAACCGCAGGTCCCAAGGTACTCCTTCCGCTTATCCTTCTCTTATGCTAAACCTAGCGCAGGGGACCTGAAGGCTTCGTAATCCCTCTTCTCTCTGTCTTTCTTCCCTCTCTGTCTCTCTGTCTCTCTCTCTCTCTTTCTTGCTTTCCCCCTCTTTGTCTTTTCTTATTCTCTCTCTTTTTCTCATCGTCTTCTTCTACGGTCCATACTCTGATCTCTCTCCATTACTCTGCATTGTGCCTGTCTCTCTCATGTGTGTCGCTTCTCGATATCTCAAATCTCCTTCCTAATTCTCCGGGGAAACCAGGGTTGTCTTAGCTTCAACTCGTCCTAGCTTTCAAAACCTTTTCTTCTCGTTCTCTAACTTTCTGCACATCGGCGGGCCTGGTACAGGCTTGTCCTCCTGAACTCTCATCTTCTTGCTCTGGCTATGCTTTTGCTGGCAGAAACAACACTCTCTGTCACAGTCGCTCTTTCTTCTACAGCCATTGACACCGTTTCTTTCTCCATGCGCTTCCTCTTGATGCTGCGCTGTCTTATGCTTTTCTTTCTCACTCTCAGGTACTCGTGGTGGGTCGAAAGGACTCTGGAAAGACGTCTCTCTGCAAACTTCTCCTGAGCTATGCCTTGAGATTGAATCGGACTCCAACGTATGTGGACTTAGACGTAGCCCAAGGCTCTATTGTCACCATCCCAGGCACTATTGCAGCCTCTCCCCTCGACCAAAACTGTCTTTCCGTCCAGGTAAAGAGAAAAACCTGAAAGAGAGGGAAAAAGAAAGAGAGAGAGAGAGAGAGAGAGAGAGAGAAGTAATAATGCGCGAGAAAATGCTACGTCAGCATTCCTGAGCTTTATATAGAAAACGAGGGGAAGTTCTTGAGTGCGGTAAGGCCTAAGAGAGGCCGAAAGCAGGGACAAGGTCAAAGAACGAGAGGGAAGACAGAGATTGCTTCTCACTCGCAATGCGTAACTTCGCCTGTGGCGCTGTGCCCACCACCATCTTGGACATACGTCTCCCTTACTCTCTCTTCTTCGCCCTCACTTTCTGGACCCTGGTCTCTTCTCATCTCTCTTGTCTCTGTCTCTCCTGCTCGCGGTCCTCGTAGAGCACCTTCCAGAACTTGGCCCCGCTGGGTTATTTCTATGGCGACAGCTCGCCAACGCAGAATCCGAAGTTATATAAGAAGCTTGTAGAGCGCCTAGCCGCTAGCGTGAAAGGAAGATTAGAAAAGGACGCTCTAGGTCTGAACACGGCCTGCTGTTCTCCTTCTCACATCCCTTTCCTTAGTGTCATTCGGCGTCTTTCTCTCATCTCAACTGCCTCCTTTCCATAGAGCGCGGACTTTTAGGCTGCTGTGGCTTTTCTTCCTTGGCTGCCTACACCTTCCGAAAGGGCGGCATTTGTTGGCTGTATCGCTCCTTCAGAGCCTGGAATGTCTTTCTATGACGCTCTATTGTCCTTAAATACTTTCTTGGCTGTATCTTGATGGGTTAATTGACTCTCTTTATATCTTCCTGACTATCGCTCTCTTTTCTCTCTTTGTGTCTCTCGCTCTCTCTCTCCCCGACCTTCTCTATTCTTCTCCGTTCCATCTGCAGCAAACGCCTCTGGCGTTGTAATCAACACATCTAGCCTAGTGGACGCACAAGGTGTCTCACTTCTAGTCCAATGCGCCAAGGCTCTTGAAGTAGATGTTGTCGTCGTCCTCGGAGACGACAGGCTTGTCGTAGAGATGAGGAATGCATTCTCCTCTCCCGCGCCTCTCTCTCCCTCCGTGACAGTGGTGAAGCTTGCCATCTCTGGAGGCGTGGTGCAGAGAAATGACCAAGGCAGATTGAGGAAAAGAAACAGTGACATACGGGAATATTTTTATGGAAAACAAGCAGCGACTGGGGACGTCGATCTGTCTCCTACCATTCAGGAGATATCTTTTAGAGAAGTAAAGATCTTTAGGGTCACCGGTAAGGTCAGCATCTGGTCTTATTATCTTTCCTTCTCGTCTTCCTTTCTACTTGTGCCATACTTCCTTCAGTTTTCTTGCTCTGAACGGCCTTTCTGTCTCTACCTTCCTTGTATAGCCTCTTGGCCTCTATTCTTTGAGACTTCATCACTCTCCTCCAGTCAGTCTACATTCTATTTGGATACAGATGTCTTGCTCTAGTTTGGCTCTATTCTTCTCCAGTTTCTTTAAGTTGAGCTCACTCCCCTCCGTCTTTTTGGTTGACATCTGGCACTAAAGCACATTTCCTTTACAACTCCTCTGCTGGCAGATGTGGTTGTGACAGACGCTGTTCTCCCTGTGGGGCAGCAATCTTCCCTACGGGACCTCAATGTTCACACAGTAACGCCTTCGGCAGACCTCAACCTCTCAATAATGGCAGTATGCCACATAGATGACGACGAGGTGAGAGACAGATGACAACATCGCGAACAATGACAAAGTACGGGTGGAAGTGCACATGGAACAAGAACTTGCAAGGGGATGTGGGCCTATAGGCTTGTAGAAGGAAAGAGAAGCAAGTCAGAGCCAATCGGCAGAGAAGCGGGGGAAGAGAGAACATATGTCCATCATGCCACCCAGCTCTATCTGTGCTATCAGTTCCCGTGCTCTCAGTAAGGTAACGTTGGCTCTCTCTCTCGCTCTCTCTGCTCTAGCTTGGGGCTCAAGAATTGTCGGAGCAGCTGGTGGCTGCCAACGTGGCAGGCTTTGTCTGCGTGTAAGTGACACCACGTCTGTGCGTCTCTGTGCAAAGAAAATTTCCGTCTGGGTCTTTTCTTTTTCGCTTCTTCCTGAGAACAGCTGCACCACCAAGAGTGCGACATGGACATTGTGCTACCCTTCCTCTCTCTTCTGCTTCTCTGAATGCCCGTCTCCCTCTCGCCGTACTCTACGCCTTCTGAGGGTGGCCTCTATAGCTTTACTCTCTTCTCTAGGGTGTCTACTGATCGTCGTCGTGGGCTTTGTGTCCCTCTCCCCGTCTTGCATATCCACTTCCTAAACGTTTGTCCGTTGACGCCGATCGTCTTTCGCTCTCCCTCAATTTTCCATCTCCAGCCAGAAAGTGAATGTAGAGTCGAAGACAATGACTGTTCTCGCTCCTTGTCCGGGTCCACGGCCATCCAACTTCTTCTTGGTGGGCTCTTTAAAATGGATGGAATAAAGCAGCAGGATGAGCCTTGATAATGAACTCTTAAGGATATTTAACATTTTTACGAAGGTCAGGGTTGCTGAAGGGGCAAGAGAAACAGAGAAGGAGGGATATGGGGAGAAAGAAGGGATCTGGAGAGAAAGAAGGGTGGCGAAGGGAAGTAAATAGCAGAAGGGAAGAAGCGTCCTTGTTCTCTCTCGTTCTCAGGCTAATCTGAAGAAGCGAGAATGGCTTCCACCCTTCCAACGAGAAAGGAAGAGCCAAGCTAGAAGGGAGTGCCTCTACGATGGCTTCTCCTCTACTATGAAAGAGCTGTCTCTCTCTCTCCCTCTCTCTCTCTCTTCGAAGAGTGAATGCTGGGCTCCCTGGATACTATTGTCGGCTGCATTACTTCTCCCATGCCTCCTTCTTGATCCATTTGTCTAGCCCTGTCTTCACTTTGCTGGCCCTGATAGCCTGTTAAGGACGAGAAGAGAAAGGCAACGAAGAGCTTAGCATCTAGAGGAACATAGCACAGAGCTGCTGTTCTCTACTCACGGCATAGTGGGCCTCCAACCGCTTGTCTTGCTCGGACAGACCCTTGAGAATCTTGTCAATCCTGTTATGAAGGGAAGCAAAACGAAGATAGGAGAAAGAGAAGAACCATGAGCCTTCTTCCCACAATCTTTAGTCCCCTCTCAGAGTAACGCCATCACCTCTCGTCCTTGTTTCTTTCTCGCAAGTGTCCCTTGTTTGGTCTAGGAATCTTAGCCTTTTGAGGCAGATCCCATTCTTCTAGCCAACCACCTAAAATAGACCAATAAAGCGGTAAGCAATGGCGCGTAAGACAACAGAAGTGTGAGAGCTGGAAGAGCAAGCGCTGATGATCCCGAGGCAGAGGGAGGATGAATATATAGTCAGTCCGTATCATTCTAAGCTGACCTTGGCCCTCTACCCATTGTCCATAGAGATTATTGCGGATGGCATCCTTTCTAATGGCTGCTGCAATGCGCTTTGAGATCTGCGACCCGCGCCACTTTCCATCTACTTTTTGAGGCTTCAGCGCCTGAGCTACTACCTCCACCGACTTATTCAGCCACCGAGTCTGCATCCTTTTCCTTCTGCTAGTAGCCTGTCAGCCACTTCTTCTATGAACGCATACAAAGTGAACAGCAGACAAGGGTGCGTCGTTGACGTAGAATCTTATTATGGACGCTCCTGACGGTCGGGCTGCAGATCTCTGTGACGAGACGCAACAATCTGCAGTCAATAAAAAGCTTCAGAATGCAGATCTGGCAGGCTCCACCACTCACCCAATAAACCTCTGCAACCGCCGGTAACGGCTATCTTTTAGCCGGAACGGGGGTTACCGGCTTCCCTGACTCTCTCTCTCTCTCTTTCTTTCTCTCTCTCTCTCTCTCTTTCTGGCTCTGTCTCTCCTTCTCTCTCTCTTTCTGTCTCTCTCTCTCTCTCTTTTGCTGTCTCTCTCGTCCCTCTACACACCGAAGCGATTCACTTGCCCAGACCAGCAGCCAGACGTGACCGGTTCACTTGCACATGCCCCAGCTCCAGCTGCAGAGCAGGCCCGCAGGCAGACCAATCTCTCTCTCTTTCTCTCTCTCTCTCTCTCTCTGGGGATTGTTTATGTAGATGCCAGCGGCGCCACTTTGTTGGGCATGCAGAGCTACTGCGCTAGCACTTTCCTACTTGGTTGAAGAAGTCTGGGCACCGAGAGAGAGATCAACGATGTTATTAAGCGTAGAACCTTGGGGTATGGCCCTCTCCGCTCATCCAGGACGTGGCTGCTCCACGGCTGGGTGTGCACGAGGCAAGGGCATTATGGGACGGCTAGAGGATGGTGATCATGAGTAGTGGAGAGAAGAGACACATAGAAAGCTTGGAAGACTCCTTTAAGACTACGAGATGCGGTGAAGGAAGAAGGCGTAGCTTGGTCGCATCTTCTCTCTCTCTGTGGGAAGTCGTTCGAACTGTCCTTTCTGTTCTCTCTCACTTGCTTCGTCAGTCTCTTCTGCCTGCCGTCATCCGTTCTCTTCTTCCCTTCTCTCACCCTTCAATTTTTTCTTCCCTTTCTCTCTCTCCCTATTCATCCTATTCATCGATCAACCTTAACATCCCTTTGCCTAGGAGAACGCTAGCGTCTGTTGGATATAAAAGTTAGGGACCATGGGCCAGAACTTCTCACGGGCAGAGCAGTGATTGATTGTCAAATACTAAGAAAGAATATCTCTGTTCATTGCGGTTGAAGATAAATAATAGACCGAGAAAGATTGCTACTGCCCGCCGCTGATCCGCCGCGAGGGAAGCTGAGAACCTCTTCCTGGCACAAGAACTATTCTTGGGAAAGGGGACCAGAGCAGCAGTCCAGAGAAAGAGAGAGAGAGAGAGAGAAAGAGAGATCTTTTGTCTAAAGAGGTTGATATTCTTCGCACTTGGCTTGCCAGTTCAATCTTGAACTTGCAGCCGCGCCAGTGCCGACGCCCACGGCTCCACTTATCAGCGAAGCTCCTAAGGGGACTCCAAAGATGGCCATTCCTAGAGGGACACCGAGTATTGAGAAGCCGATACTTCCTGCAGCGCCTGAGAGATAAGTTTGGGACTCTTTGCACTTTGCAGCGTCCTTGGTGCACATTATTCCACATTCATGACTCGTAAGCCTGGGACACCGCGCCCAACAGAGAGGCCCTAGACCATGATAGTTATCCGAACATTTCTCATAGCAGAGGCCCGATTGCTCCTCTAGTCCATCCTCACAGGCAAGCCTAGATGTCCCGAACCCTCGTCCATAGTGATCCTTGTAGCAGATCAAGCCGCCCGCGCCACTATAGCCCTCAGGACAGGTCGGGGCGC
>FLMG01002259.1:0-12688 GCA_900088475.1 Hyphochytrium catenoides | reverse complement strand
GAAAGCCCTGCTCCTCCTCTCCTGAACTACGCTTCAATGGCTAGAAAAGGAAGACTTAGCATCATCGCAACAGGTCTTCCTCAAGAAGAGATGATAATATTGAGCACTAATAATGTTAGTAGGCGGAGATCAAAGCCGACATCGTCGGGAGGATGTGGCGGCATTGAGAACTGTTGACAGAATGACAGACAGCAGAAGAAGAAGATTCATGATGAGGCGCTAACTTTTTTCATCGCCGCGGCATCAAGAGTAGCAGCGGCGCCGCCAGCGCAGATACAAACCGCTTTCCACTCAGCAAAAGCTATCTACCAGGAGGATAGACGATGCAGGGGAGAGAGAAGAGATCAACAAGAAGCAAGGCAGACGGCCATGCATCGGCTCGGCCAGCCTGCAGCTCTTCTTCTACGTTGGACAGCGCTGTGTGCTGAAGATCTTATCGAGTTACCTTGCTTCTTTCTCTCTCCTTTGCCGTTGTCTCCTCATGATGATAAGTTTCCGGCTGCGATGATGGTGGGAGATGGTGAAGGGAAATTAAGGTGGAAAGAAAGGATATCACTTTGTAAGAAGCTAACGGAGAAAATGATAGTTGACCGATGAAGAGACAAGAGAGAGAGAGAGAGGGAAAGAGAGAGAGACGGAGAGAGAGAGACAGACAGAGAGAGACAAACAGAGAGAGATAGAGGGTCAGAGAGGAAGAGACAGAGAGCGAGACAGAGAGAGACAAATAGAGAGAGATAGAGGGTCAGAGAGGAAGAGACACAGAGTGAGAGAGAAGATGAAGAGGAGGAACAAAAAGGCAAAAGAAGACAAGGGAGAGAGAGAGAGAGGAGTAAGATGTGGACAAAGAAAAACGCAGAAAATAACCTGAAGAATGACAAAGAGGGGAGAAAAAGAGAAGAGAGAGCAACGGAGTTGGAGAGAGAGAAAGAGAGCCAGACAGATAGAAAGAGAGAGAGGGTGATAGAGGGTATGAGAAGAGGGCAATAATAGAGAGAGGGAAAGAGAAAGATTGTCACTGGGGTTTGACACGAGAAGAAATGATTCTCATTTCCTGTTCCTGTTCATTATTATGCTTTATAATAAACGAAGGGATGGAAAACGATGAGGCAGCTGCTCTCTCCTTTCTCTCTCTCGTCCCCTTTCTCTGTCAGCTATTGCTGCTTTTGCATTTCCTCCTCTTTCTCCTCCTCCATAGTCTCCCTCTCTCTCTCTCCTCCTTCAGAGAAGGTCAGAGCCACTACCTACTGTCTCAGTTATAGAAAGCCACATATAAAAATACCGGGAAGACAGTGACCGGCTTAAGAAAAGGAAACAAAAGGAAAGAGCTCTTTCAAAGAGAAAAAAAGAACAGAGGCCTTGACCTCTCGTGTCTCTCTTCTCTCTATCTCTCTCTTTCTCTCTCTCTCTAAGCACGGAGCCTGCGCAGTTGAGCTGCCTGTGTGACAGCAGCCTGAGTAGCTGCAGCCTGGGTAACAGCAGCCTGAGTGACAGCAGCCTCAGTGACTGCGGCCTCCGTGACAACAGCCTCGGTTGCCTGTTGCTTCTGCGCTTTCTTGGCTTCTCTTGCCTGCTGCTTGGCAAGTTTCTCTTGCTCTCTGGCAGCCTTCTTCGCCAGTATTTCCTGCTTCTTCGCTGCCTGCTTCGCCAGTCTTTCCTGTTTCTTTGCTGCCTGTTTGGCCTGTCTCTCTTGCTGTTTGGCTTGTTGGTCCAGCTGTTTGGCCTGTTTTCCTCCTGCAGCTCCGCCGCCACCGCCGCCTTGTCCGCCTTTCTTGGCTCCGCCTTGTCCGCCCTTCTTGGCTCCGCCTTGTCCTCCGCCTTGTCCGCCTTTCTTTCCTCCTTTTTGCACGACTTCCGTCTGTGCCAGTGGCGCCGCTGCTGCTGTTATTATGGCTGGGTCTACGACGACCTCTTGCTGTTGTTGGACAGCAGGAGAGAGAGAAACATCTTCTTCTACGGCTGCGGAAGAAGAGAGAATGTCGGCAGCCTCTCCTTCAACATCGAAGGGAAGAAGGATGATCTCTTCCTCTCCTCCTGCGACAGCCTCTTCTTGGGCAAAAGTGTTGACAGGGGAAGAAGCGAGGGCGGCAGCGGCCACAAGGGCAAAGAGAAGCGTGGAGAACTTCATAGTTTTTCTCTTTCTTTTCTCTCTTCTTTCTCTCTGGCGGACTCTCTCTCTCTCTCGGTTGTAGGAAGAGAGATACTTGAGGTGGTTGAGATCGTTGTTCTTTGTTGGTTGGGGATGTTGCCACTGAGTGGAAAATGGTGAAGTGAGAGAGAGAGTAAGATGAAAGAACATGAGAGAGAGAGAGAAGACAAAGGCCTGCTATCGGGTACCTCTCTCTCTCTCTCTCTTTTTAAGAAGGGGAAAGGGACTTCAATCGTGTTGAGAGAAGGGACGCTGGCATAAAGGAGGAGGAGAGACTGGTTCAACAGTGGAGATAGCGGGAAAGGAGACTCAAGCCACTGAGAGAGAGAGAGAAGAGAGAGAGACTAGAATGACAAGAGAGAGGGGATCTGCAGTCGGGTCATAGCACTGGCTATTTGGATCACATGATGTCTGAGGGATCTAGCAGACTGTTCCATCGGGGGAGAGAAGAGGATCGCGCTTTGTTCGATGTTTGGTTCGTTGATCTCTCTCTCTCTCTCTCTCTCTCTCTCTCTCTCTCTTTCTTTCTTTCTCTCTCTTTCTTTCTCTCTCTCTCTCTCTCTCTCTTCTGCTTCTCTTGCCCTCATTGAGCTCCAAGAAAGTCAGGTCATAGCGGCCGGCTGTATCACCGCGGTGCTTGGAACAAGAGTCAGGCAGAGAATGGCGGGACAACAGGCAGAGCGAGAGAGAGAAAGAGAGAGAGAGAAAGAGAGAGAGAGAGAAAGAGAACCAGAGAGAAAGAGAGACAGAAAGAAATAAGAGAGAAAGAGGGAGGAGAGGGAGAGAGAGAAGAGAGAGAGAGAGACGTGAGATTGATTTCTGCAAAGATACAGATCACAGCGACCCTCTCACGGCAGTGCCTTGTGGATCCAGCGGTAGGATACTGAAGCTATGTGTCCTCCTCCTCTGCTGTTGAAGGTCTCTCTCTCTCTCTCTCTCTCTCTCTCTCTCTCTCTTTTTTTTTTTTTTTTTCTCTCTCTTTCCTTCACTCTCTTACGTTTGTCTCTCTCTCTCCTCTTCCCCTCTCCCATATGGCCCTCTCCCTTTCGTTGTTTCCCAGCCACTCTTCTTTCTCTCTCACACTCACTCTCTCTCTCTGTCTCCCTCTCTCTCTCTCTCTCTGTCTGAGGTTAAGAGTGGAATGATGGTCTCAGGTTGCCTCTTTCCTCTCCCCCCCAACCCAGGAGACAGTGCATGTGTATCATCATCCTCATAACCGTTATCTGTCCACACTTTTAGTGCTTTCTGATGACCTTTCGTTGTTGTTGGGTGAGAGAGAGAGAGAGCGAGGAAGAGAAACAGAGAGAAAGGGAAGAGAGAGGAAGAGAGAGAAAGAGAGAGAGAGAGTAGGGGGAGAGGAGACAAGAAAGGGGAAGAGAGGAAGAGAGGTGACAGATAGAGAGAGAAAGAGAGAGAGTAGAGAGAGAGAGAGAGAGAGAGAGAGAGAGAGAACGAAGAGGTGGACTGGGATGAACTTCTGGACGGGGGTAAGACAGAGCTATGCAAATTGCACAGGAAGGGGCTGGAGGTAGAGAGAAAGTGGATGGGGGCGGACAGTGTGGCCCTCTGACACAGCTACTCAGGTAGAGACACACAGAGTGAAAAGAAAGAGAGAGCCAGAGAAGCTCATAGGGGAGACAGATGCGAGAGAGAAAGAGGAGAAGGGACGAGAAGGCAGAGGGAGAGAGATGGAGACACAGGGACGGAGAAGGGGAGAGAGAGAGAGACAAAGAGAAAGAGAGAGAGAGAGAGAGAGAGAGAGAGAGAGAGAGAGAGAGAAAGAGAGAAAGAGAGAAAGCAAGATGAAGGGACATGATGGCAGACGCACACACAGCTAATTATTCCATATAGTATGCATTATATGGAGTATAGCTGGCTTATCTTGATGCATTATCATGAATACCTGTACTGTAACGGTCTGGTGAGGAAGGGTTGTGGTGGCCTCACCTCCCAAGTCTTTCTCCCTTGTCATCTCACCCTTCTTTTCCCTTCCTCTTCCTCTGTTTGCCTCTCTATCTCATGCAGCTCTGTCTCTCTCGTCCCCCGTTTATTACCCTCTTAATTCTGGCTCGTGTCTCTCTGGCTCTCCGCCAGTGGTCTCTCTCCCACCCTGACATCATCCTCCATGTCTCTTTCCCTTTTGCTTGCACTTCTCTCTCTTCTTCTTCAACATTTCCCTCTCTCTCTCTCTCTCGCTCTTTGAACTTGGCTCGTCGCTGTCTTTCCTGACCCTTTTCTTCTCTTGTCCCTTTGTCTTCCAGGAGGTAAGATGTCAATCATCAGAGCCATTTCTTGTGCTGTGCATTCGTCTCAAGCACCAGCACGCATCTCTATTCTTGAGTCTTTGCCTCTCTTGGATCTATCTCCGTTCTCTCTCTCTCTCTCTCTCTTTCTCTTTCTCTGTCTCTCTCTCTCTCTTTTTTTTTTCTTTCTCTTGTTCTCTCTTCTGTTTGGTGCTTGTTGCTCTTTCTCTCTCTTCTTCTTCGTCTTCTCCTAACTTCCCTCCACACGTACCTAGCTCAAGGTCTTCCCTTTCCTTTCTGTCTCCGTCAGTCAGTCTCCCTGTTGAAGTGCTTTTCTCTTCCTTCTTTCTCTCTCTCCTCTGCTCTTTCTCGCTCTGTCTTATTCCTCCGCACCCAGGCGCTTCTCAAGCCAGCAGTGTTGACGGCAACTAGTCTCTCTCTCTCTCTCTCTCCACTTGAGAACAGTGAAGAGAGAGGACAGAAAAGAGATGCTCCTTCATAAGGCGCCGGTTGTCCGGGTTTGCCCCTTGTGATCATTGTGGCCTCTAACAAGCCATCGTCGTGACCGAATGATCCCTTATTCCCTAATAAAATGATGGACTTCACATCGCTGCTGATCCACTTTCCCCCGTCGTACTAGGATCGCGCGCACATCATCTGGCTGGCCACCAGGCAGGAGGAATGCCTCCTTGCACTAAGCTTTGAATAGAGATAAAGAGAGAGAGAGAGAGAGAGAGAGAGAAGGAAGCAAGCAGGCTAGAAAAGGAAAACGGAGAAAGAGAGCGAGAGAGATTATCACCCGCCGCTGGCCACTGATCAGAGGAGGACCTGGCAGACTCTCTCCACTGCGTCAGCAGGCAGGCAACAGTCTTCCTACTGAGGACTCTTCTTGACTAAAGCTTCATACTAATCAAGTTATATTGGAGCTGCTGCTTCTTCTTCCGTCATCGCTCGTCAACTGCTGAGCGCATCGGTATCACCCAGGACTCTATCATTATCGCCATCATGAGGCACGCACAGCGGACCGATGGCGCGGTAAAAGAAAGACTGTCAGGGTCTTTATATAGAGCTGTTCTTTGGCAGAGTTCAATGATCTTTCCTGCATGAAGTCCGCGTCGGTCGATGTAGGGAAGTGGGAAGAGAAGAAGAAGATACGCCTCACTATTGAGATCTCCTGCTTGTACGCGGTCTTCAGCCTTCTTCAGGAATCTCCTAGGTTCTAGCTCATGCTGTGCAGTGCCTGGACGGAGAGCGAAGGCAAGAATCCGATGAATGGCTATCAGTCAACGGTTGAATAATTATCCCGCCCATGCTAAGACACGCTGTCCTGCCCAAGGCTCACCACCATAGTTGTTTCTTGTGCCGTCATCATGTCGTCTTCTTCTCTGCAGCCTCGCTCAGCATTGCTTCCGTCCTTATCCGACGACGAAGAGGAAGGGGATCTAGCACGCCACAATGACCACCACTGCCACTGTTTCAGATGCGCCACCTCCTTCAATGATGCTTTGACTCAGCACTCTCCGCCGTCTTGATGTGTGCCCAGATACTGGCGGAGAGTCAATGCTCCGTACAACTTTGCCTCATGTTACCTTGTGCGGAGGTTAACACACCTTCTTCCCGCTGGTAACAGGAGAGACGGCCCTGCTAGCGAGGTAGTCATTGGCGCCTATCTTATCTGACTCAACATCTTCGTTCCCCGCTGAGTAGTAAAGAAGAGTATTCACCTTGCTTGAGAGCGTTCAGAGCGGAGAAGGAAGAAAGATTCAGTCAGTGCTTCTTCTTCATCCTGCCTGGAGCCTCAGCTGGTTCAGCATAATCATGGGCATCGGAGAGTTGGCACCAAGCTTATTGTTAGGATCCTCTCCTGTTGTTAGTTCTCCCAGGCCAGAGGAGGACAGTACCCCAGCAAGAAGAGAGAAGATAATATCTTTCTCACCGTCATTGGCGAGAAAGTCCTTGGTCCCTCGGGTGCCACTCCTGCCCCTTCGTCATCAGAAGACTTTACCGTCGTCTTCCGCTCAATGACCGTCCTTTCTCTCTCCCAATAGCGTCCCCGGCCCGGCACCCAGGTGGCCGACTGGTCTCCCTGCTTTGGTGCTCTTGTTTGTCTTTTGTCGTCTGGGATACCTGTGAGTTCATTCGCCGGGCTATCTCTCTCCTCTGGTTCATTCCGTTATTATCAGTATCTGCCTCCTCTCTTCAACCTCAGACACGGACAGAAAACCAGGATCTCACGTTAGGCCTACTGATACGTTCCATAACACTCATGGATTGGAAGAAAAGGAAGCGGAGGAAGAAGAAGAAGAAGAAGGGGACAACAAGAGCAACAACAAAGCCTTGCTCTCTTCTTCGATTCTCTCTCTTCTCCACTCTCGTTACCAGGAAAAAGAGGAAGAAGAAGGAGAAGATGGGGCATCAACGCTGTTGTCATCATGATCTTCATTATTGTTATTAGGGCTAGTTATACCTGCCTCTGTGTAGCTGCAGCTAATAGATCAGCGTATAGACGGACGTGAAGAAGAAGAAGAAAAGGAGGAGGAAGAAGGTAAAAGAGGGAGAAAGAAAAAGAGAGAAGGAGAAAGAAGGTGAAAGAAGGGGAACGAAAGAGAACCAAGGAGAGGAGACAACAAGAGCTACAAAGGCTTGGTTTTGACTTCAGCTCTCTCTTCTCCACGCTCGTTATTAGAGAAGGAAGGATCATAGTTGACTTCCCCAGCAGTACTAATAAGAGAAGGAGAAGAAGGAGGGAGAAAGATAAGGCGCCAACCACATAGTCATCATCTTCTTCGTTGTTATTGTCAGGGCTATTGTGACCTTCTCTCCTCTGACATATGAGCTACTCATAAACAGAAGACGGTGAAGAATATAAAGAAGAAGAGGAAGAAAATGAAGAAGAGGAAGAAAATGAAGAAGAGGGAGAAAAAGAAGAAAAAGAAGAAGAAGAAAATGGGGAAGAAGAAGAAGAAAATGGGGAAGAAGAAGAGGAAGAAAATGAGGAAGAAGAAGAAGAAGAAAATGAGGAAGAAGAGGAAGAAGAAGAAGAAGGAGAAAATGAGGAAGAAGGAGAAGAAGAGGAAAAAGAAGAAGAAGAGATTGAGGAAGAAGAAGAAGAAGAAGAAGAAAATGAGGAAGAAGGAGAAGAAGAGGAAGAAGAGACAGAAAGAAGAGTTACCAAGCGCGCGCCTTGGTCTCTTCTTTATCGACTCTCTTCTCTTCTCCACTTTCCCCTTTGATAGAAAGAAGGGAAGGAAAGAATGAAGAACTGAGGACAGTGTCATCATCCTCATGCCACCATCATCCAAGAATAAGGCCCGAATCTAATATTATGCTTTCTTATTTCTGGCTTTTTATTTGCTATTAGCTATAAGAAATATGTCCTTGTATTTTTTATATAAAAGGCTTATTCTACGATAAAAGCAGTCTTTCCACAGCTAATTACTGATGACGTTTATAAAATAAAAATGAAAAAATGTTTGTGCTTATTGTCGGATGCATCCGAAAAGAGGTCAGAAGTTAGAACTGCAAATGTCCATCCCTAAATTTTGTTGGGCGCTTCAGGTGTTGAAGATTGAGCCCCAATGCTTTCGCTCTCTCTCTCTTTCTCTCTCTCTCTCTTTCTCTCTCTCTCTCTCTTTTTTCTCTCTCTCTCTCTCTCGCTCACACTCTCTCTCTCACTCTCTCTCTCACTCTCTCTCTCACTCACTCTCTCTCTCTCATTCTCACTCACTCTCTCTCTCTCACTCACTCTCTCTCTCTCACTCTCACTCACTCTCTCTCTCTCTCTCTCTCTCTCTCTCTCTCTTTCCTCTCTCTCTCTCTCTCTCTTTCCCCTCTGGACTTCGGCGATAAGGTGGTGAGGACGAGGAGGTAGGACCAAGCAAGTCCTCTCTAGTCTTCCAACTGTAGCAGTTCATCACAGTTATTCCCATCCCTTGCCCTGTCCATTGACCTATCAGTCGATACCAGAGCCACCTCTTCCAAAGCCTTGCCCATCATGACCTCTACCACTATTGCACAGACCTCTTATTCCGTCGCATCCCATCACTGCATTCACTTAGAATGTCAAGACGAAGAAGAAGAATGAGGTCACAGGGTCTAGTCAAAAGTATAAAGAAGCCTTCAGACACCTAGCCTCAGTTCTTTCCTTCATCATCTATCATGGGGAAGGCCAACGGTGGTGAAGAAGACGCCGCCGAGCCTGCGTCGTCCTCCGAACAGGTTGGAGTATCCGCATTAGTAGAGCACATCTCCAGCCCATCGTCGGCTAGCGCGGTGAGGGTTCTTTCGGATCCCGAGCTCTTCCTCGTCATTGCCAGCTTTCAATATGGGCGGGCTTTCAAGAACTGGTACTCCATCGACGCTGCTGCAGCTCTTGGCTACAGAGAGCTCGTCGTGTATTTGCACTCCAGACAAGAGCCCATGCGATGCACGGCTTCAGCGTTATACTCTGCCGCAACGCATGGTGATCTTGAGTTGGTTCAATTGCTGATTGGGCGCTTTGATCAGTCCTACTTTGCAGAAGTAGCGGCCTATGCAGCAGAGCATGGTCATGGGACTATTGTCCGATGGTTGTGCGAAAAAGCGCCTCTTTGCTGCACAAGCCACGCTGTTATCGAGAAAGTCGCCACCTTTGGGGACCTCGATCTGTTGACATGGCTCTATACTCGGCGGAAGGAGGCCGTGCTCCCTCCGAAAACCTGCCGAAACGCCGCCGTCAAGGGCCATCTGCATATTCTTCAGTGGGTTCGAGAGTACGCTCCCTCCGCCTGGTATCCCAGGATCACTCTTGTCCACGCTGCAGCCCATAACCAAAGGGCCATTGTGTACTGGTTACATGAGACCGGGGATGTTGAGGGACCAAATCCTCCAGAGGTCTGGGATAGATGGTTACATCTGTGGGAACTAGGGAAGTTTGAGGTACTACAAGCTCTCAACCAGGTTGCTAAGGCCGGGCAGTTATCTGTCCTCCAGTTGCTGCTAGAGCACTATGTTGACCTCCAAGCCGAGGCGTCTACAATGAGTGAACACCTTATAAAGATTCTGGAGAGTGCCGCGTCTGGTGGCAGCTTGGAGGTATTCAATTATCTGAACGACTTCTTCTCAACGAGACTGGGGATGTCACTGCCGAGCAAGCAGTTCAGCAGCATTATGGACGCTGCAGCTCATGAGGGACATCTGCACGTAATGGAGTGGCTGTATGAACACCAAGGTGCACGATGCTCGCCTCAAGCCCTTAATGCACCCCATGTACAGGTCCTTCAGTGGCTGTTCGAAAAGCAGTGGTTTTCATCAACAGACTGGTGGAATGCTCTAGAGTCAGCCGCGGGATGTTTAGATGGCAAGCAACGGGATGTCCTCATTTGGATTTTATCTAGGAAGGAGGAACTACTCGGTTCGAGCTCAGGAGTTGCTGCTGTTTCTGACGTCTGGAGGTTTTTGTTGTCATTGAATAAGAAAGTTAAAGGAGCCGCAAGTTCGGAAGACTTCGACCTGCTTAAGTGCTTGTTACTTCCAGATGTGCAGGTCATATGGAATCTGAACAGCTTTTCGTCCAGCCCGGTTGGCATCTCCGGACGGTGTAGGGAATTGCTAAGGATTCGGTATGATGGTCAATATTCTCTAGAGATTCTTCAGCTTCTATATGAGCACAAGGTTGTGACCTTTGACCAAGACAGCTTAGCATCGTTGTTCATCACCAAAAGGCCCTTGAATGAAGTCGTTGCAATAACAAGGTTTCTGGAGGATAAAGTGCCAGGAGGCTTCACGCCAGATGCCCTTTACCAAGCCGCCAGGTGGTCCTCTTCCCTAGGGCATCTCAAGTTCGTCCTCGCGGAACTCAGACATAGAGGGCATACCGATATTATGCCGCCTGAAGACGACAAAGCAATATGTAACGCAGCTGAGCGCGGGCATGCAGATATTGTGGAATACTTAGTGGATCTGGGTTCTCTTGTCACGCAGGATTCAATCAGCGCAGCTATTAGAGGTGACCACTTTCACATCGCACAGTACCTCCATTCTCATGGAGCTAGTCCAAAAGCTGGGGACATGTGGTGGCCTGCAGCTAGGGGAGATCTCCGCTTTTGTCGCTGGCTCCATGAGCAGTGCCAAGTAGAACTCCGTGCCAAGAGTTTTATCGCTGCTGCGGGGCATGGAAACTTGCATATCCTAGAGCATTTCCATGACCTTGGCCAACCGAAAGTGCTAGTGCCGAAGCAGATAAGGCGGGCAGTACGCGAGGCCTTGGATGAGTGGCACGTGGTGGTAGTTGATTGGATACTGGAGAAATACTCTTCTTCTTCTCTCCAAAACTTCTATGACGACGAACTCCTTGCGCGGCGCCGAGAGCTGAGCGCAATATATGGAGAATGGGGACCTGACTCTACGACATCTGGCGAGATGCGGTGGACTGATTTAGCTAATTACCCCTTGAAAGAGATGGCAGAAGAGAGACTTGTTGCCACTAAGCGACCAGATTTCGTGAGATCCTGATTGAGGCGCCTTTCTTGGTCGCGACTTACACGAAACCAAGTAGTACTCGGAGACAAACAATGGCAACAGAGGTAAACGACCTGAAAGGATTATCGGAGAGTTACTCTTGTTTACACGCCAGCTCTCCTCTTCATCCTCCTCAGCATAATAAGGGCTGGAATATCTGTTGCTTACACTTGCTGAACTCTGCTGCGATGACAGCTTGATATTCTACGTCGCTGTAGGCCCAGTGGCTGGACCATTTGGATAAATTTTAACTTACTGAATGGAACAGTTGCTTTGAGACTATATAGACCGATAGAAGATTCAATTGTCAGTGCCTTATCTGGTCGTGACGGTGGAGAGTTTGACTGTGGGCAACCTACAAAGCGTTAGGGCGTTAGCCTGCTGTACCTCACAATTTCTTGGTCTGGTTATTGAAGTAGGTAACGAGCTCTTATGAAACAGGGTTTCTGTTCCATATCGTTCCAGTCCTAGAGGAGGCACGATGGGTTGGGCAGCTGCGTCAGTAGACGTCTGATTGTGAATGACCGACTATAACGCCCAAAATCCTAGCCAGAAAGCTCTGGAGTGTTGAGAAGCTTCGGCGGTGGAGCCACACAACCACCACTATTCTTTCGGGTTCGCGCCTTCGGTGGTCACTGTAGATCTTAAAGGAGATCTTTAGGGACAGCTTTCCTCCTTGGAATGCTCCACCGTCTGAGAAAGGAAGCTCTTTACCTCAAGTAGAGGCCAGCCATACCAGCACCACTACCCTGATCAGCGCCCTCGCTGTCGATTATTGCAAAACGAAATCTCTCTGTTGGTGGGGGATGGAGGAAGGGAGGGAAGGAAGCTTTTCAAGCTCTTTGTCGCAAGTAGAGGCAAGCACACAAAAGACCAAGTTGGAGACGAAGAATGCTCGTAGGTGAAGACATCAATCATCTCTGCGCCCACGAAGTGCCAGACCAAGACTAGACCTGGTCTCAAGGAGAAGCTCAAATGCTGCTGGTGCGATCGGCACTTTAGCGCTGGGTCTCATGAAGGCGGCGTAAACTTATGTCCAAACTGCCAGCTACTACGAGAGTATTGCTCTGAAGACTGTAAATAAGGCAGCAGACCGCCCCATTCACAGCCAAATTTGTGACCTTCTGGTAGATCTCATGTGAGACGCAGGCGGACCTTCCGCCGCGCCGGTTGGGGCCACGACGCTATCTTCTTCTCCCCTCTTCTCTTCTCCTTGTCCACTCTTTTCTGCTTCTTCTTCTTCTCCTGCTCCTGCCGCTGCTCCTGCTCCTGCTCCTGACAACGCCCTCTCGGTTGTTGACCGTGAGCAGGATCAAGACTTTTTCCTCTCTCGAATTATTGGAGAGGAGGAGGACGATCCCCCAGCCGCCGCCGCCTCCTTAGTGGCCCCACATTTGCCTTTCTTCAGTCAGTTCCCGGCCCTTGGGGGCTGGGCGAGGTCCTGCTACTCTGCTCTTGCTTTCTTTTGGCCTATTTTAGCTCTTTGTCCATTCTCTTTTGTTGCTTCGTAGTACATATTTGCTTCTCTTCTTCCTCCTCAAACAGTAGTCGACTTCACACTCTCTGTACTACTATCTTGATAATCAAGGCCACACCAATTGGAAAGTTGGCCCTTTTTTAACGAGCAATGATTTTTTTGCTTCGAATCTTGAAGCGCGTTCCTCCCGAACAGCTGGACCCTCCTCTTGCTTGTCTCGCGACGGCTGAGCTCGACGGTGTTGACATGTTGGTTGCTGGTGATGAGATGGTTGCTGATGGTTCACCTCTTCCTCCTCCTCCTTCTTCTCCGCTCATCATTACT